>JAWQFJ010006871.1:0-22819 GCA_034096865.1 Theodoxus fluviatilis | reverse complement strand
AGAGAGAGGGAGAGAGAGAAGAAGAGAGAGAGAGAGAAAGAGAGAGAGAGACACAGAGAGAGAGACAGAGAGAGAGAGAGACAGAGAGAGACACAGAGAGAGAGAGAGAAAGAGAGAGAGAAAGAGAGAGAGAGAAAGAGAAAGAGAGAGAGACAGACGGACAGACAGACAGACAGACACATAGACAGACACATGGACAGACACACAGACAGACAGACACACAGACAGACACACAAACAGACAGTGTGTGTATGTGTGTATGTGTCGTCAGTGATGTGTATGTGTGCCTGCATGCCATGTTGCCTGCTGCCTGTCTGCCTACCGTCCCGTCCGTCCGTCCGTCCGTCAGTCCGTCGTCCGAACCGTCCGTCCGTCAGTCAGTCCGTCAGTCCGCCCTACCTCCCTCCCGCTTTCCCTCCCTCCCTCCCTCTTCCCTCCCTCCCTCCCGCTTTCCCTCCCTCCCTCCCGCTTTCCTCCCTCCCTCCCGCTTTCCTCATGCTGCCTTGCTACTGGTCTTATGTCTGCAAGGTGTTCTTGAAATCGGATTGTGAGTGTTCTACCAGTTTCACCGATGTAAATCATGTTGCACTGTGAGCATTGAAGGGCATATATTAAGTTGTATGACTGGCATGTGAAAGAATTTTTTCTGTGGAAAAGGGTTTTGGGAGCCTGCATGGAGGTGGAAGATGCAATGAAGGGGCAAGTCTTGCATTTTGGGAGGTTGCAGGGGGAGGTTCCAGGGGTCTGATGTACTACAGATTAGATCCCCTTGCCCTCTTTGTGTGTGTGTGTGTTTATGTGTGTGTGGTGTGCGTGCGTGCATCCATGGATGCTTGCGCACGTGAGCGTTCTTGTAAAAGCTGGACAAAATCGATATGTGCTTACATATATTTTATTTTTACGGAACAAAGGTTAACACAATAATTAAACTCATCAAGCACGTGTAATTTAAGTTTCTGATCGCTTGACCAAAGCAACACCCCTTCGCATAGCATGCTCCCTGTTGAAATAACATACGATGTGTTAATTGTTATTTGATTGGCAGGATGTTTTCATATTTCGGAAAATGGTGTATTTGACTTGTTTTATTTATTTTTATTTAACAAAATTACGAGCTGTGTACATAATCACAAGATAGAGGATTTGTCGTTTGTGATGCTTGTAAGTTTTACACTTTCACACCATCGGAGGCCATAGCAAGCTGATAACAAAGAGACTGAACATGTTGTTTATGCGTTCAGTGCTCAGAAGATATGTGACAAAAACTATGCTCATTTCATGAGAATGTTGTTAAAATTCTGCGAGTGACAATTTTAGAGAACAATAAATCAGAACTGTCGACTACGTACAGTCCCTACCGGTCAAGTAACTATTGCACGCAGTTTCAAGATTTGTCTTTATCTTTTGCACACGTTTTTAAATGATTTAGCTTCGAAGTGGATGCGATCTCGATAGAGGCAGTTATGAATGGTTGGGACGAACTGGATTCCTATTGCGAATTGTACGGCGAGCGCGCCAGACGTGACGTCACTATGGCGTTGCTGTGACGTCGCCATGACACCAATGCTTGTTGACAGTGGCCAGCATGGATGACGGCAGCGCAGTGCGGGTGAGCGGGCTGCCAGGCGACATGGAGGAGGAAGACCTGGAGGAATTCTTCCAGGACAAGAGGCGAGGGGGTTGCCAGGTGCTCAGAGTGGAACTACAGACCTCAGAGGGCACCGCCCTGGTTTTCTTCCACGATCCCTCAGGGGGTGGACACACTTTCCATCCAGTTGCGTGGTTATATCCTAATGTACCCTTTGAGAATGACGGAGTTTCGATGGGAGTAGCGTTGTTTTATCAGAGGTTACAGTGATGTTGTGCCCGGATGGGGCCGACCTCTCACTTCTTGAACCTGTCCGAAAGTCGGTGCACGAAATGTTTGTGTGTAGTGTTGAGTATCCTGTGTATCTTGCAAATAGTCATGGGGATTTTTTTAGTTGGGGTTGGGATTTCGTTTTAACTTTGTTTTTCCTAGATTAAACTTGTATTTTTAAACTACAGTACTACCTCAGTGTCTCATTTAATTTGTTTTATTGCATAGTTGCAGGAAAGTGTCAACTGGGGTTTTGTATGAAAACCTATTTCACGCCACAAGTGGCGAGCCTACTCAGGATGTCATTCTAAATTAATTTGAGAATTAACACTCATTTTTTGTGGGGTTGCCGCTTTCCTGCAACTTAGACACTGAGGGAACCTTGTTCGAAGTTATGCAATTCATGTGTGTTGCTCTGTCGTGGCTGCTCTAGTCATGCATTATGTTGTTCGATAGCATGCTGATGCAACTTGCGCGGTGGCTTGAATTTTATTGATTGGTATTTCTGTCTAGCATTGTTGACAGTGGGTAGAGCGTGCTAGATTATTTTAGTGTTCTTGTTTATCTTCATGGAACTTCGTTCAGGGCGTGCTGGCGATAAGGGTATCGCCATGGCGTCTAACACAGAGACGAGAGTAGAGAGGATAGCAAGATGGCGTTCCTTTGCTGTCGAGTTAGGTGTGGAAGCGTCTGCTGTTCCTGAATTCATAGCAGAGCGTATGACTCGAGAGGAGGCAGAATGGGCACGTTTAGAGTTGGAAAGAACGAAGCTGGAAGATGAACGAGAGAGAGAGCAACAGAGACTAGATAGAGAGGCAGAAGCAGAGCAAGAGAGACTTGATATGGAGAGAGAAAAGCAGAAGAGAGAATTCGAGGAGAGATTGAAGCGAGAACAGTGGGAATGTGAGGAGAGATTGAAGCGAGAACAGTGGAAATGTGAGTGTTTGTGCGTTTCTGTCTGTGTGTGTGTGTGTGTGTGTGTGTGTGTGTGTGTGTGTGTGTGTGTGTGTGTGTGTGTGTGTGCATCTCTGAGTGTCCTGATTTAAGTGTGTACGTTAATGCATCTGTGTGTGTGTGTGTGTGTGTGTGTGTGTGTTTGTGCAGGAATGAGAGAGAGAGAGAAAGAGAGAGGGGTGGGGGGGGGGAGAGAGGGAGGGAGAGAGAGGGAGAGAGGGGAGGGGGGTCAGAGAGAGGGAGAGAAAAATAGTTGGTAATTGTATGTTTGTGAATGTGTGTTTGTGCGTTTCTGTGTGTGTGTGTGTGTGTGTGTGTGTGTGTGTGTGTGTGTGTGTGTGTTTGCATCTCTGAGTGCCATGATTTAAGTGTGTGCGTTAATGCATCTGTGTGTGTGTGTGTGTGTGTGCAGGAATGAGAGAGAGAGAGAGAGAGAGAGAGAGAGAGAGAGAGAGAGAGAGAGAGGGGCGGCGGACGGGCTGACAGACGAACAGCCAGCCAGCCAGCCAGAGAGACAGACAGATAGACAGACAGACATATAGCCATACGGACGGATGGACGAACGGACGGACGGATAGACAGAGAGTCTATATGTGAATTGAATTCATATGCATATTATGTGCTTATTCATGTCCGATTACACGGACACGTAATTGATTTATTTTGTGAAACAGACACGTACCTGAAAGCGTTGTGTTCGGTCCAGTTTTGAAAAGAGTAAAATTAAAAAGTCAACGAAAGATTGAATTGCTTTTTATACGTGCAAACATCTCACATCGTGTATCATGTGTCTCCTGTACATGTGATCAGAGCTAGCCCCAATCTTGTCTGACACTGCAGCAAGCCAGCGCTGGCCGTATACTTTGTGACGAGTAAAGAATGCTGTTAGTTTGATCGAAAAGAAGCAGATATTTGTTTGACGTGCAAATGAGGCTGCATCTTCGTGGATTTGGCCCAAAACACAGCGCCCAAGGGGGTCATGAATTTTGCCTCACACTGATACCCTTCGTTGGCATACGCGACTTGGGGCCGCCCATGTCCGAGCTACTGGAGTAGGCCCTGAAAGCTCGACGGACATGGGTTCCAGCTGAGGAGGCGGGTATCGCCTGACAGCTGCCGTTTTATGAACTCTTCCTTGACTTGTGGGCATGAGCTTGTGTGCAAATAGATAACGTATCCACTACTTTTTGATGTTTTGATGCAAAGAGAAAAACTACGAGACTGTATGAATTTTTGATCCACTAATTGTGAGAGTGTTTTTAGTGTCTTGGTGTATTCGGGACATGATATCGTAATGTGAACAGAAGTGAACGGTGGCACACTCATTGTATTCTACAGTGGTTTTTGTTTTACATGGTCTACTTATGTTAATGTGCAGGTTCATCCCAGAGAGTGGTGGTCGTGGTCATTCAAGATGATGAGTACAACTCTGCAAGCAAGGACATTGTACCTGCGGATGTCAACTGCATTGGAGTGATCAACGTGCACGTGATTCCCATGCAGCAAGAGCTTCACGTGCACGGCTCCTCTCTTTGTTCCAGAAATCAGCAGGCTGTCAAAATGATTGCCCAATTGTTGTCGTCTTAAGCCATTTTGTGATAGATCCAGAAAAAAGTTGATAGAGTAGTGTGGGGCTTACGAAACATACTTATTGTTGATGAATGTTAGAAATAGTTTCTGCTGTACATAATGCATTGTCTGTAGATCCTTTGCTTACAAACAGAAATAAAAATATGTATAGCTTCACATTTACGGGAGAATTGTTGTGATTTTTGTAAATTGAAAACGTATTATTTTCGTGAGGAATTGGCGACGGAGGTGAAGAATGATCCCAGTGAGAAAAAGAGTGTATTTGTAAGAACTGTCCGAACTTGATTCAAGCAAACATCATAGTCAGTACAACATTGATCATCTGAGTACTCTTCAATGAAAATATGCCCCCTCCATTATCAGGGACTTTGTGTGTGTCATTTGCGAGCAGTAAAATGAATACGTGAGCGATTTAACAATGTGTTTTTTGAGTGGAATGAAGTCACTCACTTACATATCTAGAATTTGATAACGTTGTTATCTATATAGGATACATGGTGATCTATAAATGATACAACAGATTTAGTTGAACAGCATCGATATTGTTTATAAATCTATGCAATAATCAGTTATGGTATTCTTACTAACTCGTGTGTGTATATGCTATTGTTCATTCTCCCTTCTTGCTCCTATCAATACCCTATTCTTCCACTCTCCCTTTCTTTTCGTGCGTGACAAGAAGTAGCTCTTGTTTTGAAATGTTGAGTGTGGTAACCTTCATTGTGTCAGTTGTTTAGAAATGTAGTTTCCTCAGTGTATCAGTGCTTCAAGAATCACCTGTACATTTATAACTGCTGACAATAGTCTCGCTTGTCGATTGGTTCCATGGGACTGGACAGTGTTTCCTGCCCTCGACATCTTTCTCGACACTACGCCAAGAAAAAATGTAAGATTAATCCAGTCACAATTTGCCTTTCTTTGGAAATCACCGCATCATGACTGAATGCTATTACGTGTCACTTGACAGTCTGAAAATCTTGTTGTTAATTCACGTAAGAGGATAGGTTCAGATGCGGCAGGATTTGTCGATGATCTTATACTTGTCTCGCCATTTGTATCAGCAGCACGTTGTCTCTAATCAACTTTACATTAGCACTCTTTTAAATGATTATCGCAGCCTCTTCTGGTTCATGCATAGCATATTAGGAAATTAAATAAAAATGCTAAATAGAGGTGTTTTGGATACAATATCTAGGGATAAATTCCCGAATACAACAGTATACTTGAAAAGATTGACTACTGTGAGACACGTGGTATACTAAACACTTTCCCGTCATTTATCACCAAGACGCGTGCATACTACCAAAGATTATAGGTTACACAAAGATAGCTCATGCCGAGCTTTTGTTCTATAAAGTTACAAGACGCTGCACCTAGCGGCGAGAGTAGGGGTGAATCAAGGAAAGTGTACTCACACCGCTTAGTGACAAGACGGCGAAGAAAACTGTCTACTGATTGGAGGATTCTATTCAGGGAACCAATCAGAGGACTGCTTTCGTGTAGATATGGCGTTTATGTCTACGATTTGGACAATTCAATGGCGGCAGCTCTCTCCAGTTCGCGCAGAAAAAGCTATATTTTGGGATACTAGAAACCCATCCGAAGAAAATGTAAGCCATGAACAGCATTAATTTATCAAAGCTGTATGTTGAATGCATCAAAAGGTATTGAAAGGTCCTACTTTTTAACAATCGAAATGCAGGTGACATGGCAACGCTTGATTGTAACTAAAAATCTTTGCTGAAGCGGCAACTGAATTCACTTAATCGAATGATTTTCTGGCCGCAAATCACTTTCTTGACAGGTATGTATTGCTTTGCATTTCCTAAAGATATTCCACAGGGGTGTATACGTTGATAAACAAGCTTGCATTCTTAGATAATAATGAAAAATAGATCGTTCCCATTCAAACCATACCATGGAGATCTAGGTCGAGTTGGATTTCACAACGCCTGCTACAAAAAACAAAGCCAAAACACCCCCATTATTGCAGCAAATCATTTTATTACACATTACACAGTAAATGTATTCACAAACAGGATCGGAACGCATCAGAAACCGTCGATAAACAAGAAGTTTTACATGTAGCTAAGAGGTGTGATTAACTTTCCTTGATTCACCAATAGTTCTAGCCGCTTGGGGCGCAACGTGTCTCGATCCTCACAACAATGAGCTAATGAACTATCTTTGTGAAACCTTTAATCTTTGATACTACGTTCCACTTTGAATGTACTGCGTTCCACTTTGAACATAGTACGTCAAATTAGTGACGCAATACTTCACAAAATCCTAGTCACGTGACCATCTCCTCACATTCAGTGCCGAAAGCAAGCTCACAAACCGGCTTGAGACACTTCACTTCAAAAAGACGTGCAGTCTGAGCATATTTTCATTGTTGTTTTGCTTATGAACAGATTTAGCACTTTTCCTTTAATGTCGAAGACCTTTCAATGTATTATGGACATAAACATGCTGTCGTTATAAACAAAATGCAAACGTTTTGTGAATAAAATACATATTTTATTTCAGCGCTGTTTGGTGCTTTTGTCTTCACATTTTTGGGTACGCTGCAATTTCTTATTTAATTCATTCATTTTTTACAGCGCATGATTTTGTTTGTTTGACATATAACAAAGAGGCCACGATGTTTTAATTCTGCACAAGGAGAGCTTTTTAAAATGAAGTGTGCATTGAAACAATGTGGTGCAACACTCTGAGTGTAGAAAACACACCAGAAGAAAACACTGTTTCAACAGCTCCAATGAAAGCATGCAAACATTACATGACATTTTTACCTTTGCTGTGCTGGCAAATTAGCCGCTTACTCTTTGCATCTGTACTAACACACCTCATTGGGGTGTTTGCAGCAACCTTGCAGGGGAATGGGATTATGTATATGTCCACGCCTGATACCGTCCCCTCTCTCACATATGCACCTTTTACTCCTGAAGCAAAAGGTAACGGTCAAAGATCATTCTCAGTATGGAACACTCATCTTCACGTGTGGGATGGACACAGGAAGGCAAACCATTTGTATCAACGATTTCACATCGCCTGTCCATACAGGCAAGAGCTTTGTGTGGATTTTGCAGCCAAGGCGCTGTGCCGTGGTTCAATTCTAGGGGTGGGAGAGATGGGGAAAAAGTTATTTAAAAAAACAACAAATAAAAATAATTATTATTGTCTGTGGTTAGTTGGGGTATACAGTTTTTAGAAGAGAATACACCAGTTTGTTTTCACGTTGAGAGGAGAGCGATGATTACTATAAAACAGCAACATCGGCAGCAGCAGCAACATTATCAGAAACAGCAACAGCAGGAGAGTTCTGAGGGTTTAAATTATCAAAATAATGCATACATCCAGCATGTTACGGAAAATTGAAATGGAGACTTTGAACCGCAGTCCCCAAAAGAACACCAAGCTGTTTGTGGCTGCCTGATCGTTTTGCTGGGCACCTGCACGCCGCACTTTTTGATAAAGAAGCAAGTGGATCGCCCAATCTTTATATCTCACAACCGTTTGATACATGTCAACTGCAAGGTAGCCACAATCGTCTGATTTGGTTACCGGTCAAGCAGTTTCATACTGCAGTCTCAAAGCTTTTTTTTACCTCATTCGCTCAGTCAGACCCAGATACAAAAGGTGTAGCTTTTGTTGAAGCCCGTAAACAACCGTTTGTCGCAAGAATTTCCCACCACTCTGCTTTTCGCATCTTTACCTTTCGATCTTATTGCTTTTCGTACACATGTATATCTGGATGGAAGTACCGAGAAGGCTTGAGGCGAAGGGCTAGACGGATGATATAAGCAATAGGGAGTTAGTGATACCATGAGACTAAGGTACACAACACAATAATTCGTCTAACAATGACCTAAGGGAGTTTAGTCCGGGCCAAAAACAGTCAAATACATAATTTGCAATATCTGAAGTTACGAGTCCCATTACTGGAATTTTTTTACGAAACACTTGTAAACACAATTCTATAGATATCACAATTCCCTTGAGATAAAACCATTCCTAATATATATCGCTCTCTCGCTAGCTAGCTTTGTGCCCCTCCCCGCCTCTGTCTGTCCCCCCCCCCCCCTCATCTCTCTGTCTCCCTCCTACCTCTCTCTCCGTCACTCCCTCTCCACCCACCCCCACCCACCCTCTCTCTCTCTCTCTCTCTCTCTCTCTCTCTCTCTCTCTCTCTCTCTCTCTCTCTCTCTCTCTCTCGTTAGGAAGCTACGCTCTTAAGTTCATGTCGTTTTCTATCGGGATACACCACAGCGTGTTTATGCTGCTGGTGGTGGTTACACCTCTCGTATAGGACCATAGTTCGGTAGCTAAATTGCACACGCAACGGAGCCCAGAGGCTGCTCTATGCAAACAGTATCGCGTTTCTTGTTAGTATTTGAGTCTGCAATTATAGCGCAGATTAATTAGTTCGCAGAGTCATGTTCAAACAAAATCAGGGTAAATCAACAGAAGGTATTGTTACTCAGATGTCATATGTTGCTACTATCAATGATTTGGAAGAATGTTGGCCATTCAAAGGATAAACACTTTACAGTAAGATGCAATTTACTGAGGGGAAGACACAAAAAGCTATCCAAATGCAAGAGCCAGGAAATGTTTCGAGAGACACGACACTCGCTGCGCAAATTCTGCACCTTCATACTGTAAACAGCAAGTCTACGGTAAAACCTGGGTAGTATTATGTGCATTCCTTCCTCAAAAGGCAATAAGTGCCAACTATTAGAACATTTACTTTATTCAACAGAGCGACAAATGCATCACTAACAGCGCATACAGTGGCACAGCATGATGTTCATGCTGAAAGAGGCAGATAGAGTACATCTTATGAAGAACACTGCAGAACCGTTTAACTTCAAATCATGGAAGATTTGCAGGAAAGATTAACTATTCAGCGTGTGCGACAGCTAGTGCAATGGACTTGGGCTCTCAGAAATCATTTTGATTTCCTGCTACTTGCCCCGACAACTGGTGACTGCAATGATCACAAGAGCGGTGACAAGAGCGATAACGAATACCGCTGATACAATATTCCTGACGTTTCCTTTACACACTTTGTCTGCAAAGAAATAACAGAGCCAACAAGAGACGAGGTAACCATGACAGCAAATACTTTTCTCCTCATCACTGCGGGTGGGCAACCGACCACGGATTTGGGGAAACGCCCACGGACAGACGTTTACGATAGCATCTTTGCAGCAAGTGCGGGACTGTCCGTAGCGATCAATCAGCTTTTCCATGGCTGCTTTGTTGGGAAGGCAGCGGTGGAGCTGTTGTGTTCCTGGGATGACGTGCAGGGACAGGATGGAGGCAGGCTGGAAGTAGTCAGGACACCAGGATTTGCTCACACTTCGACTTTCATCATCCTGAAGCACGGCCAAATGTATAGTCCGTCCGCCTGGGGAGAAACCGACGCATCATTACTTCCCTCTAGAAATAGTCGGATTGAACCACTTCTTTCCTTGAACATGAAACATTTCTTATTGCCATGATTATTTCTAATAATGCTAAACACGAACCCTAAATGACACATCTTGATTCATAAGTATGTTATCATTGATTCATGTGCATTAAAGGAAGAACTTAAACGACTTATCAGCGTAACAATGGATGTAGTTCAGCAGAGTAGGAAGCGAGCGGGACTCTTCCCACCGATTTCTCCATCCATCAGTCCATCCATCCATTTACTGACCCACCCATTTCTCCATCCATCAGTCCATCCATACATTTACTGACCCACTCATTTCTCCATCCATCAGTCTATCCATCCATTTACTGACCCACCCATTTCTCCATCCTGCAGTCTATCCATCCATTTACTGACCCACCCATTTCTCCATCCATCAGTCCATCCATCCATTTACTGCCCCACCCATTTCTCCATCCATCAGTCCATCCATCAAATTATTGACCCACCCATTTCTCCATTCATGAGTTCATCCATTCATTTTTGACTTACCCATTTCTCCATCCATCAGTCCATCCATCCATTTACTGACCCACGCCATTCTCCATCCATCCATTTCTTGACCCATACATTTCTCCATCCATCTGTCCATCCATCCATTTACTGACCCACCCATTTCTCCATCCATCAGTTCATCCATCCATTTACTGACCCACCAATTTCTCCATCCGTCAGTCCATCCATCCATTTACTGACCCACCAATTTCTCCATCCATTAGTTCATCCATCCATTTATTGACCCACCCATTTCTCCATCCATCAGTTAATCCATCCATATTGACCCACTCATTTCTCCATCCGTCAGTCCATACATCCATTTATTGGCCCACCCATTTCTCCATCCGTCAGTCCATCCATCCATTTACTGACCCACCCATTTCTCCATCCGTCAGTCTGTCCATCCATTTACTGACCCATCCATTTCTCCATCCGTCAGTCCATCCATCCATTTACTGACCCATCCATTTCTCCATCCATCAGTCCATCCATTTATTTACTGACCCACCCATTTCTCCATCCATCAGTCCATCCATTTATTTACTAACCCATCCATTTCTCCATCCATTCATTTATTGACCCACCCATTTCTCTATCCATCAGTCCATTCATCCATTTACTGACCCACCCATTTCTCCATCCATCTATTTATTGGCCCACCCATTTCTCCATCCATCAGTCCATCCATCCATTTACTGACCCACCCATTTCTCCATCCATCTATTTATTGACCCACCCATTTCTCTATCTATCATTCCATCGATCCATTTATTGACCCAAACTTTTCTTCATTTATCCATCTATCCAACCATCCATTCATTCAATAATCGATTAATCATCCATCCAATCATCCATCGATTCATCCATCCACTTATCGATTCATCAATCATTTAATATTTTACCCATTCATCCATCATTCATGCATCCATCCATTCATTCAACCATCCACCCACCCACCCACTCATCCACCAACCCATCCATCCACCCACCCATTCACTCATCCATCCATCCATCCATTCATTCACCCCCCCACCCCCCTACCTACCCATTCACCCATCCATCCATTAATTCATCTACCCATTCCTACATCCATTCATCCATCCATCCATCCAACTATGCATCCACACACACACACACACACACACACACACACACAATATATATATATATATATATATATATATATATATATATATATATATATATATATATATTCCTTCTTCTGTCCCTTCAGTCACCCATCAACCAACCCACCCACTCATTTATTCCTTATTCCTCCTTCGTTCCATCCAACCTTTCTTCAAGAAGAGCCCACTGCATGTGTCCAGCAAAAACTCACTGTTCTTCAGGTCCTCAGTGAGGGCAGCAGGAAGCTCATCTCCCACACGGCCCACCGAAGAGAAGATCAGCAGGAGGTCGTCCTGACAGCCAAGACTGTCCTCTCTCAGAGTGACCGAGGGTGCCAGCCAGCTCTTCACAGACTCCTCTATCGCCATCTGGTGCTGGTGGAAGCTCCCTGAAGATTTGGGAATGCTTCGCACAACCAGATTCCCGGTAGAACCCCCACCTGTTGGGTGAAAAAAAAGTTGGTGTTTGTTGTGGAGAAGAAGAGTAAACTTCTCAACAGATTAGATAAAACACACACACCTAAACTGATGTAATAAGTAGGCTGGCTTTTTGGTTTTGTTTTGGTCGATCGTTCGATCGTTCGTTTGTTTGTTTTGTTTCAAGCAGGCAATGTACTAAGAAATTTACAAGTACATTGTGTCATGAGGAGGGCAGAGTAGATTTTATCTAGGTCCGTATGAACAAGGTACTCATATGGGGCGAGCACAAAACAGTAGAGGGAAAACAGTGTGGTTTGACAGCGTCACTTTCGTGAGGGCTGGTCATCCTGAGGCACTACTGTATTGCGTACATGCACACTAGGAACAGATCTGAAGAAGTTCTCTTAACTAGCCTCAAGACCTCGGTATGTAAAACACGTTGTCATTGTTGAATTCTCAACATACATCATCGCTGTCATTCGTGTTTTTGTTTCTTCATTCCTTTCATAAGGTTTAACTATTTATTTGTTATTTTGTGAGTTTGATACATTTTCTTACAACTATAGCCTTTCGACAGAAATGTTCTCTATGCAGTGACTAAACTTTTGTTTGAGAGATTCTGCAGGGAATTGAGGAAAAGAAGAAACATCAACTTGAAAAAAAGACATGACAAATGATAACTATAATATATGACTCCAATCTCTATCTCATTAGAGGCACGCCGTACAAAAACTGAGTGAACAGATAGTGTCTGTGATCAGACGTGTGGTAAACTGGTAAAGGTGTGTTCTAAGTGGGGTAGTACCTGTGGTAAATGAAGACTGAAGCGGACTTGGTAAAGTTGTGTTCGGGTAATCTTGTGAACGAAGTAGAGTCGATGATGAAAATTACTGCCTAGACATTCCACGACTCCCAAACGAAAAAGCGATCTTATATGACCAGCCAGGACACAACTTCAGCCTACCTTGCCCAAGTATACAGCCAGGACACAACTTCAGCCTACCTTGCCCAAGTATACAGCCAGGACACAACTTCAGCCTACCTTGCCCAAGTATACAGCCAGGACACAACTTCAGCCTACCTTGCCCAAGTATACAGCCAGGACACAACTTCAGTCTACCTTGCCCAAGTATACAGCCAGGACACAACTTCAGCCTACCTTGCCCAAGTATACAGCCAGGACACAACTTCAGTCTACCTTGCCCAAGTATACAGCCAGGACACAACTTCAGCCTACCTTGCCCAAGTATACAGCCAGGACACAACTTCAGTCTACCTTGCTCAAGTATACAGCCAGGACACAACTTCAGCCTACCTTGCCCAAGTATACAGCCAGGACACAACTTCAGTCTACCTTGCCCAAGTATACAGCCAGGACACAACTTCAGCCTACCTTGCCCAAGTATACAGCCAGGACACAACTTCAGTCTACCTTGCCCAAGTATACAGCCAGGACACAACTTCAGCCTACCTTGCCCAAGTATACAGCCAGGACACAACTTCAGTCTACCTTGCCCAAGTATACAGCCAGGACACAACTTCAGTCTACCTTGCCCAAGTATACAGCCAGGACACAACTTCAGTCTACCTTGCCCAAGTATACAGCCAGGACACAACTTCAGCCTACCTTGCCCAAGTATACAGCCAGGACACAACTTCAGTCTACCTTGCCCAAGTATACAGCCAGGACACAACTTCAGTCTACCTTGCCCAAGTATACAGCCAGGACACAACTTCAGCCTACCTTGCCCAAGTATACAGCCAGGACACAACTTCAGCCTACCTTGCCCAAGTATACAGCCAGGACACAACTTCAGCCTACCTTGCCCAAGTATACAGCCAGGACACAACTTCAGCCTACCTTGCCCAAGTATACAGCCAGGACACAACTTCAGCCTACCTTGCCCAAGTATACAGCCAGGACACAACTTCAGCCTACCTTGCCCAAGTATACAGCCAGGACACAACTTCAGCCTACCTTGCCCAAGTATACAGCCAGGACACAACTTCAGCCTACCTTGCCCAAGTATACAGCCAGGACACAACTTCAGTCTACCTTGCCCAAGTATACAGCCAGGACACAACTTCAGCCTACCTTGCCCAAGTATACAGCCAGGACACAACTTCAGCCTACCTTGCCCAAGTATACAGCCAGGACACAACTTCAGTCTACCTTGCCCAAGTATACAGCCAGGACACAACTTCAGCCTACCTTGCCCAAGTATACAGCCAGGACACAACTTCAGCCTACCTTGCCCAAGTATACAGCCAGGACACAACTTCAGCCTACCTTGCCCAAGTATACAGCCAGGACACAACTTCAGTCTACCTTGCCCAAGTATACAGCCAGGACACAACTTCAGCCTACCTTGCCCAAGTATACAGCCAGGACACAACTTCAGTCTACCTTGCCCAAGTATACAGCCAGGACACAACTTCAGTCTACCTTGCCCAAGTATACAGCCAGGACACAACTTCAGTCTACCTTGCCCAAGTATACAGCCAGGACACAACTTCAGCCTACCTTGCCCAAGTATACAGCCAGGACACAACTTCAGTCTACCTTGCCCAAGTATACAGCCAGGACACAACTTCAGTCTACCTTGCCCAAGTATACAGCCAGGACACAACTTCAGCCTACCTTGCCCAAGTATACAGCCAGGACACAACTTCAGCCTACCTTGCCCAAGTATACAGCCAGGACACAACTTCAGCCTACCTTGCCCAAGTATACAGCCAGGACACAACTTCAGCCTACCTTGCCCAAGTATACAGCCAGGACACAACTTCAGCCTACCTTGCCCAAGTATACAGCCAGGACACAACTTCAGCCTACCTTGCCCAAGTATACAGCCAGGACACAACTTCAGTCTACCTTGCCCAAGTATACAGCCAGGACACAACTTCAGCCTACCTTGCCCAAGTATACAGCCAGGACACAACTTCAGCCTACCTTGCCCAAGTATACAGCCAGGACACAACTTCAGTCTACCTTGCCCAAGTATACAGCCAGGACACAACTTCAGCCTACCTTGCCCAAGTATACAGCCAGGACACAACTTCAGCCTACCTTGCCCAAGTATACAGCCAGGACACAACTTCAGCCTACCTTGCCCAAGTATACAGCCAGGACACAACTTCAGTCTACCTTGCCCAAGTATACAGCCAGGACACAACTTCAGCCTACCTTGCCCAAGTATACAGCCAGGACACAACTTCAGTCTACCTTGCCCAAGTATACAGCCAGGACACAACTTCAGCCTACCTTGCCCAAGTATACAGCCAGGACACAACTTCAGCCTACCTTGCCCAAGTATACAGCCAGGACACAACTTCAGCCTACCTTGCCCAAGTATACAGCCAGGACACAACTTCAGTCTACCTTGCCCAAGTATACAGCCAGGACACAACTTCAGCCTACCTTGCCCAAGTATACAGCCAGGACACAACTTCAGTCTACCTTGCCCAAGTATACAGCCAGGACACAACTTCAGCCTTACTTGCCCAAGTATACAGCCAATTTCAAAGAACACGATCACTGAAATCTACTGCGAATTTCTGACACTTGACAGATCCGTAAAATTACTTACGCGAAGTCGAAACTTCGTCGTAGTGGGTCCGATGAGAAAACATCCTAATGGACTGGATAACTTAATGCAATACTGAAATCGCTGCTGCTGCTGCATTACTCGATGTTTACTTAGACGCGTAGATGGGTGTGAGCGGATGAGTGATTAAGTAATAGAGTTAGTGGGTGGAGGAAAGAGTTGGTGAGTGAGTGAGTTAGTGAGTGAGTGAGTGAGTGAGTGAGTGAGTGAGTGAGTGAGTGAGTGAGTGAGTGAGTGAGTGAGTGAGTGAGTGAGTGAGTGAGCGAGCGAGCGAGTGAGTGAGTGAGTGAGTGAGAGTGAGTGAGTGAGTGAGTGAGCGAGCGAGCGACAAAGTCGATGAGTGAATGTGTGCATGCATGCGTGCGTGTGTGAGTAAATGCGAGCAAGCCTGAGTGATCGAGCGAGCGATTTAGTGAGTGAGTGAGTTGGCAGGTGAGCGAGTGAGTGAGTGAATAGTTGGGTTGGTTGGTTGGTGAGTGAGTGGGTGAAAGAATGAAAAAGCGCGTCAGTGAGCGAAGTAGAGTGTATATAGGTCGAAGTGGAGGAGGCCGATAGAGTGTCTGACTTCAAAGATTGCTGGGTGAGCATGGTAGAGTAAAAACCAAAAAATGCGGTACTTAGCCCACCCCTTCCATCGTGTTCTTCTTCCACCAAGGGTTGGTACATGATTGTCAGTCTGAAAATACAGAAGGGTATCATCAGTTGAAGTGGCGTTATAAAGATTTCCAAGCATATCAATGTAAAAGATGCACCAATCACATTTTGCATCTCGATTGAAAAATAAAGACAATTTACAGTCAAAGTGAGGCATGCACATGTATGAATCAGAGCGTGGATCAACTCCGACAACATTTCTACACACAGAAAATCATAAAGTAAAACTGGAACAGCCTTTTACACTGGAAGGGAAAAAATTCACAGAACTTGCACTAAGGAAGCAATACGAAACCATAGTCAGAAAAAAAGTTTAGGTTGCTGACATTTTGAGGTCAGTGAAGGTGGCACGTGAAGCAGGCAGGGTGGGGTAAAGGGATGAGAATAATGGGAGTAGAGTGGTGGGAGAGAAGGGAAGGGTTTGTGTGTTTGTGTGTGCTTGTGTGTGTTTGTGTGTGTGTGTGTAGGTATGTGTGTTTGTGTGTGTGTGTGTGTGTGTGTGTGCGTACGTGCGTGTGTGTGTTTATGTGTGTATGTGTGTGTGTGTGTGTGTGTGTAAAATATGGAGGGGAGAGAAAAGCAGAGAGAGAGAGAGAGAGGGGGGGGGGGAGAGAGAGAGGGGGAGAGAGAGAGAGGGAGAGAGAGAGAGAGAGAGAGAGAGAGAGAGAGAGAGAGAGAGAGAGAGAGAGAGAGATTTGATTGATCGACTGCTTTATTGCAAAATTATGTGCAGATAAAGAAACATAGTGAGATGTACATAGCTGAAACTCGATGCCCTAATGTTCATCATACATGAATAAATTAGTTTTAATGTACAGATCTTAAAATATTTGCCGTTGGCGATAAGTCCATAGGTGAAGCATAACACTGAATCATCATCGCGTATGTATAAGAATATAATATAGTTAGAATTAGTTATCACAGACAATGCGCACTAAGATTAATTCCATACTAAGGGCACACATGCAAATATATACTAGTTATGTGTACAGCTCCAAGTTCTCATTTCCTCTTAAGGACGAAAGGCAGGGTGCCTCGTGCATACTATATACATTTAAAACGTACATTCGGCTCTTTGTCCCACTTCTAACGTACATGAACTTTCATATGGTAACCTAACCTACAACTGGCGGACTTCGGCCACTAATATTTAGGAAAATTCACGTACAATGCCCCTGTGCTTATTGCTTACAAACTGCCTGGTTTCGTAATGCTGGCGCATTATAGATGTACATTGCAACCTCTCTGGTTGTCTCTGCGCCTTGTCCGTCTATCAAGTAAGCATGTGTGTACCTCGCTCGGAGAGAGAGAAAGTGAGGGAGAGAGACAGAGAGAGAGAGCTAGAGCGACTTTGCTAATGTAAGCGGAGAGGAAGAGGGTGAGGATGAGGGTAAGGGGGAGGAGGGGAGGAGGGGGAGGAAGAAAAGTAGGGAGAGAGGCGGAGGGGGAGGGGGTAGAGGGGGAGCGAGATGGGGAGGGAAGAGGGAGGTGGAGGGGGAGGGGGAGGAGGGGGAGGGGAGGGGGAGGCGGAGGAGGAGGATGAAGGGAAGGAGGAGGGGGAAGGAGGAGAACGAGGAGGAGGAGGAGGAGGAGGAGGAGGAGGAGGAGGAGGAGGAGGAGGAGGGGGGGGGGAAGGAGGAGGACGAGGAGGAGGAGGGGGAAGGAGGAGGACGAGGAGGAGGAGGAGGACGAGGAAGAGGAGGAGGAGGAGGAGGAGGAGGAGGCGCCGCGGCAGCGTTCTTTGCTTTTCTAAAACCTTCTGTTCAGGAGAGGAGTGCATTGAGTCCTCGCATAAGCTCGCCCTTCTGAACAGGCCTCTGGACTGGATCCCAGAGTGCACTCCATGCTGGTACGTGTCAGTGCAGGCAGAGAGATAACCTTCACTTCAGTAACACTTTCCTTGAAAATCAGCTTGGAACAAAACCAACACAACAACGCCGACGCGAAAGAAAAACTCCAGAACACGCAGCAGCATGAGGCCAAGTTGAATAGATAAGCACAATCGACCTACACATTTTAGCGTTCTCATCCGGGAGGGGGTAAACTTGAGCGGTTTAAACATTCATCAATATGTGAAAACTCGCAGTGAGTATAAAAGGAAGCACCCTTACCTTTCCTTTAACAGCGAGCACACCCAAAAACGACCGAAAGCAGTTTTTGAACACCACCTGACACACAGTGAGCGCAACTCCGTGTGACGAGAGGTGCAAGTCCCTGGGTGAGATTTACACTGAACAGTTGACGTCGATGTAATTCAAAGGTGACAGTGATGGCTTTATAAAGTGACTTATCATCTAAAACTGGGCCTCAAATCGCTCTACTCTTTACCCCCTGATCAATGGGCCACTCGATCAATCACAATGGTAGTCGTCGCTATTTTTGTCATTGATGTCATTAAATAAATGGCAAACACGCCAACAAAAAGACATCGCCTCCTACGATCCATAGTAGAGAATATAAGTTATCTGATTTCCCATTACTGTTATGAAAAACGGTTATGTTCTGACTTTGTATTGCATCGAAAAGCAGTCACATAATCTGCAAATAAGTCGGATTATATATATTTATAATAATAGTTTGGACAGTGCAGCCGCAGCAGTGAAAAGTATGCGTGTGTATATTTGAGAGAGAGAGACAGAGACAGAGAGAGAGAGAGAGAGAGAGAGAGAGAGAGAGAGAGAGAGAGAGAACGAACGAACGAACTTTATGTTACAAGGGTAGTGAATTAGGCAGTAGTGCCTTTCTTACATTCAGCCCTTGAGGCAAAATATTCAAATGTGGTGAGAGAGAGAGAGAGAGAGAGAGAGAGAGAGAGAGAGAGAGAGAGAGAGAGGAGGGGGGAGCTGAGGGAAGGGGGAGGAAGGGAAGAGAGAATGAGAGTAAGAGGATGGGTGGGTGGGTGGAGAGAGAGGGTGGGGGAGAAGGAGGGAGGGAGGGAGGGAGGGAGGGAGGGAGGGAGGGAGGGAGAGAGGGAGGGAGGAGAGGGAGAGAGAGAGAGAGAGAGAGAGAGAGAGAGAGAGAGAGAGAGAGAGAGAGAGAGGGAGAGAGAGAGGGAGAGAGGTAGAGAGGGAGAGGGGGAGGGATAGAGAGAGGGAGAGAGGGAGAGAGAGAGAGAGAGAGAGAGAGAGAGAGAGAGAGAGAGAGAGAGAGAGAGAGAGAGTAAGAGAGAGAGAGAGCCAGTATAATTATCGCAAGAATTATACATGTACAATTTCTTAAACATACTAAAATGGGTAGATAGTGTACCAGAGAAGCAAAATTTAAATATGGAACTTTAAGTAACTACAATGACATGTACATAAAAAGTTTTTCTAAACATCCTCTTGGTGTACACTCCCTCCCCTACTCCCCCACCCCCAATCAGCCGGAACCCCTCCAATAGTTCAGCCAGGGGTGGCCTGAAGTAAGCATATATGAAGAATGGGCAGAGAGATACAGAGAGAGAGAGAGAGAGAGAGAGAGAGAGAGAGAGTTTATGTAGGCCTACGAGTATGTGTGTGTGCATGTGTGCGTATGTGTGTTCGCGCGTGTGCGTACGTGCGTGCATGTACGTGTGTGTACGTGTGTGTGTGTATGTGTGCGTTAGAGTGCGTGTCTCTGTCTCCCCCTCTCTTATCTCTCCCGCCCCCTCCTCCACCACCACCCCCCCCCCCCTCCCAAACACCAGAATACACATTGAGGCGCCAGCCTTTCCTCCTCTTGTCACACGAGACACTTCCATGTGCAGTCTGACGAAGCGACATATAAGCTCTTTCAAACGCCAGTCTGCATGCAACCCTAACTCAGCTGCGCATGGTCTAGGTCTATTGCATTCCCCGACTGCAGATGTAACCTTTCACGCGAGTTGGTTGCTTTGTGCAGAAAATGTCAGCCAAAGGCCTCCGTATTGCGGTAGCGCAGCTGTGAGCATGCTGGCTTTACACTGAAGGATAAACCTCAAACATTCAGCAACCGAAAACACTATTCACATCGTTCTCTTCGGAGGGAGATATTTCACTGGTCGCAAACACTATCACAATACATGTACTGTCAAGTGTAAACATGTTTGGATGTGGTTGTGCTTATCTACCGTTCAGCGAGATCTTTTATGTGATGGTTGGCTTCAGTTACTACCAATAATCAAGGCTGTACGCATATACGTGTGCATTTCTTTAGAGATTCAGTCGATAGTTTCCAGTGATTGCTGCTACACACGAAAACTGTCAGTAGTTATACATCATCAGGTCAGTATATCGACAGTGTGCCTGCTCATATTCGACCTGCAAATATAACGTAAACACGTGTTACTCGTGGACGAAAATCAACGAGTTTGTGATAAATCAGACCATGTTGAGCACAATACTGAACAAATCACCATACATGTAAATACTTACTCGACAAACTCAGTCAATGGGAGCGGGAGTTTCCTACGCAATCTTTCTGAATCTTTCTTCTCTTGTTTTCACTTTCATTTTCAGTTGTGCGTCACTTCTGTTGACTGCCAGCTTTACCTTGCTCTGCCACTGGGGCTTTTGAATATTCATGAGAGCTCGCTCTGGAGGAGACTCGAAAAGAAAGACTAAATAACGGTTTTAGAAATAGAGGAAGAGAAGAGGTCAGGGCCGGACCCAGGGGGGGGTTCCAGGGGTTCCGGCCCCCCCCCCCCCCCCCCCCCCTAGAAAAGCATGTACCTTGGTTTTTTTTTTTTTTTTTAAATATATTTTTTGTGTGTGTCTCCAAAAACAATGCTGCTCTTACCCCTCAAAACAAGGCCCAGAATGCACCAGATTGCACAGATTTTAACCGTTTTTCTAAAATTTTCCGGGGGGCATGCCCCCGGACCCCCCGAGTTTGCACCCCTGCTTCGCAGGCGCGCGCTCGTGGCTTCGCCACTTCGCTGATTTGTCCCCCCCAACCAAAAAGGAACACCCCCCCCCACAACTCATTTGGTCCGGCCCTGGAGGTTGAAAAGGGCAGGGGTAGGCCGGGGTGTGCGGTGTGGGGTGTGCGGTTAGGATAATGTGCGCGCGCACCCAACTCACACACAGAGTGTAAAGCCGTTGGAATCGATAATATGCGTGATAAGTTGGTGCATAAAATCAATAATACGTTTACCTTCACTTAACGTGGATAAGTGGCTGGGTTAATTAATGAAGGATTTAGCAGTCAAACTTCATACAGGCATTATGCAACTGGGAAACTCTTTTCATCTCATTTCAACTTAGCTGCAAAGATCTGTTAGCTGAGAGGATGCAAGCTGCACAATGTAGCCTAAATGAACCTGGTCGACACGTGACTGACCGTGTCGTTACGTATTCCGAATTTTGTCGTTCAGGATGACAGTGCGCCGATCATGTTTGCCAACTCTCCCTATATGCTCCGTAGCGTCCATCTTGAACGCGCCCCAGCTGTGCAAAAGGCAACTACAATACGATGGTTTGTAGAAAGGCTAATCCCAGATCATTCTGTAAACCCGAGTATTGACTCTGGCACAGTTCGCAATGAATGCGTAATAGGCTTGACCCTTCGCATTACAGCCTTGCGCCAAAAATAGTTCGTTCTAATACTATTTTTCTCTCCACTTTTTACAAAAATCATTCAGATGTCAAAACTTGTTTCCATTTCAACACAAACATTTTATTGTATCGAATAAACGCTTGTTTGTTGTCTCAACAAGAGTAAGTTAAGAGTTTTGTGCAAAATAGTCTTAGAACTACTTTAACGGCGTATATGAGGGAGCACATCGGCTATCCCACAAGCCTCTCGTGTGACCTCCGTATGAATAAATTGGCCAAAAACCTTCCATCACGTGATGTGAACTGTGCTAGAGATACTTTTGCCGGTAGGCGAAATCTCTAGTTTACTAGAATGATCCCAGATTATAACTTCACAAGGATATTGCAGCCTTTTGGTTACTGTGGAAAATTTCGCGTGCCTGTAGATATTCTGCAGGCCTAAAATTATGACTGCATGTCAGCCGGTCTGAGTGACTCTGCCTGCCTGCCTGCCTGCCCGCCCGCCCGTCCGTCTCTCTCTCTCTCTCTCTCTCTCTCTCTCTCTCTCTCTCTCTCTCTCTCTCTCTCTCTCTCTCTCTCTCATCAAATTTCAGCTATGTACATTTCACTAATTTTCTATTCTGTACATAAATTGCATAGTACTAAGACGGGTCGTCGGCCGCAATAAATCAATCAATCAATCAATCAATCTCTCTCTCTCTCTCTCTCTCTCTCTCTCTCTCTCTCTCATTGCTTTTGTTCATCTGCTTTCGAATCAATTTTTGTCTCTTTCTTGGTTTCTCAGTTTATGTCCATTTCACTTTCTTAGTATCTGCCTCCTTGATTCTTAGTCTCTCTCTCTCTCTCTCTCTCTCTCTCTCTCTCATTGTCTCTGTTCATCTGCTTTCGAATCAATTTTTGTCTCTTTTTGGGTTTCTCAGTTTTGGTCTCTTTCACTTTCTTAGTATCTGCCTCCTCTTGATTCTTAGTCACTCTCTCTCTCTCTCTCTCTCTCTCTCTCTCTCCCTCCCTCGCTCTCGCTCTCTCATTGTGTCTGTGTGTGTGTGTGTGTGTGTGTGTGTGTGTGTGTGTGTGTGTGTGTGTGTGTGAGAGATTGATTATTCAAAAGAGTTTGATTCTGGTCTTCGCGC
>JAWQFJ010006870.1:0-12500 GCA_034096865.1 Theodoxus fluviatilis | reverse complement strand
TTATGAAGGTCTCATCCGAAGGACCTGGGGAGAAGCCCTGAGGAGGGCTGTTTTTTGGCAGCCCTGAGGAGGGCCGTTTTTTTGGCAGCCCTGAAGAGGGCCGTTTGGTACCCGGTTTTACTCCTCGGGTGGGGAGAAGCAATGCGAGTTAAGCATCTTGCTCAAGGATGCAACACTGGGACCGCGCAGCTTCGAACGCCGTACCCACCGGTCGCTTGGTAAGTCCAGCGCGCTAACCACTCGGCCACCGTTCTCCCATGAGTCCCACGTTCACACCCACTCCACGTTCAAGGCACGTCCTCATCTTCATCTCTCACGGACACGGACACGGACACGGACACTCCAGGTGATGCAGGCGCCGATCTGATGGTCGGACGGCTCTCAGCATCTTTACCGTGGCTGACATACAACACAGTATAAATAACTATTACCCCTTCACATTTCTCGATTCTGATTCAGTCCTCTTAAACTTCTGCCTGTGTGGAACTTTCCTCAACTTTTCACTCAGATAAATTATCTGACCTTTAGGGATAACACCTAACATAGATCACATTTACAACAAACGAATGAGAATGATGAACAAGAATTATTCCACTAAATTACTATTAGATTCAAAAGACATATAGTTTCCAAAGTAGACATTTGTAATTATCAAAAAGAACTTGTTCCTAAACTGTACAACCTAGCACAGTAGTAGTCATGAAGTCCAAAAAGATTCTCACCCAACATCTTCCGAGAAAAGTAAAATAATATAATTAGGAGATGTTTTACCAAAAAAATAATAAAACAATCAATACCTTTGAATATGGACATCCACTGTTCAAAACCATCCCGCTAGCTTAGTCATTTTGCTGCTAGTCTTTACCCTGGAGCCCAGTCTATCAAAAACATCTTGCTGATACAAGAGCTGAATGCAGAATGACACAAATACAGCTCAATGCAGTAAATTAAAAAGTTTACAATAATTTGCTGAAAAACAACTCACTCCAGCAAGCATAAGCAAGATTCACACTTTGGCCTGATTATCAATCAGCCAAGCTGTCCATGCATGCAGCTATACAGATTTCTACTCATAACCAGTTATGATCAGTTTCCATCCAGTCTACTGAGGCCAACTAACCACATTCATTCATATATATCTAAGCACAGAATTTCATCCAGATTACTGAGCTTTAAAACATTATGAAATTCTGTACGGAACAACCACTATACATGCCAAAGTAGGTCTCCATTCTCGCTTCCATGGGTCGCACAGCTCAAAATCCCAAAGTGCCTCTTATAAAAACTCTGATCTAACTGAAAATCATGTAATTGTAAATATCACTGCAGCCAATCTACTGCACTGAATATTACTTCCTGAATGCAATGCTCAGTAGGTATATAGACGTATCGTGACAGATATCCATTTTGTGCGTGACATTTAGCCTGCTTATGACAATCCGTGCCTTATGTGTGTGAGTGTGGACATCTATACAAATCTATATAACACAGTTTTTGGTCAGGATAACCTAATTGTTTTTGTGTTGGTATTTACCATTCAACATGCCAATGTAGGTCTCCATTCTCTCACCTGTGAGTCGAATAGCTCAGTTACAAAATGTATTTATTCATCATTTGTTCATGTGCGCAGACTTTGTGCAATTTTAATAAATTAAAGTCTCTTTGTGTGTATGTGTGTGTGTGTGTGTGTGTGTGTGTGTGTGTGTGTGTGTGTGTGTGTGCGTGCGTGCCTACGGGCGTGTGTGTGTGTGTGTTTGTGTGTGTACGTGAGTGTGTGTGTGTGTGTGTGTTTGTGTGTGTTTGTGTGTGTGCGTGAGTTTGTGTTTGTGTGTGTATGTGTGTGTGTTTGTATGTGTGTCTGTGTGTGTGTGTGTCTGTGTGTGTGTGTTTGTTTATGTGTGTGCTTGTTTGTGTGTGTGTGTGTTTGTGTGTGTGTGTGTGTGTTTGTGTGTGTGTTTGTTTGTGTGTTTGTGTGTGTGTGTTTGTGTGTGTGTTTGTGTGTGTGTGTGTATGTGTGTGTGTGTGTGTGTGTGTGTGTGTGTGTGTGTGTGTGTTATATTACTATATTTCCCGAAAGAATTACGTAGGGTTACTATGTGGTCACGTTTCCTAATTGTAATTCGGTTTCACTTGTACCAACACGTGAAATGTACATTTCTGTCTGACTCCTGACCTTGAAGCAAATAAATACGTTCATGTTTTCATTATGTTATTTCGACAAGAAGAAACTCTCTCCTACTATTGTTCTCTTATCTTTGTCAATCAATTGGTCTGCTGCCGGGTAAATAGAGCGACTTGCAATCGCTTGCGCGGATCCCAGAGTCCTGTCTTTGAACTAGAGAGCATTCGGAGCGTGCAAACCTCCGTCAGAGAAACAAAATCTACACTTCCATGGCCTATGCAATACATTCAGGCAGGATTTTCTGCTAGCCAGGCCTGACGCTACACAGTTTAATGCATGTTAGTAGCTGAAACTATTGAAAGCGCTTTTTGAGAGCTGATCGCATACGACGGCATCAATAGTTTGACCTTGACTTAGTGATTTACGATATCCTGTTTGGTCGTAATTCCAAAACGAGATAACAAATAACCTCCAAAATTCGAAGAATTGTTCCTTGGATAAACCAAATGTCATTAGAACCCGTATCGAATTTGTTGAGTTATTTTGCTAACTAATTAACGACCCGCGGGTTAGGCATAACCACCGTGGCAGAGGTAACAAGGAGATCAATGCAAATTGCTTACCCCCACCCCCCACCCCCCCACCCCCTACAGTAGTGAAACAGGTTCTTGTACGGAATGAGAATGAACATTGTGAAAATCACTTTGGAGCAGCCAGGTTGCGTGCATCCAGGGAGTTGAATGGGTGTTGGAATGCTGAGACACGTAGCCCAGTGAACAGGAGGTAAAAGGGTTCGCTTTGAGCACCCATTCATGAGTAAAAAGGCGCAATATAAAAGCTTACATCTTTAATCGACTTTTGCGAGACTACCAGCTTTCCGAATATCGTACGGCGAGAAGTTTTGTATCGCTTTGTCAGTGTTACATTCAAATTACCCAATTTTTTAATTCCAGACTACTCGTGTGAGTGAGAGAGTGTATATGTGTTTGTGCGTGTGTGAGTGAGTGTGTGTGTGTGTGTGTGTGTGTGTGTGCGTGCGTGCGTGCGTGCGTGCGTGCGTGCGTGCGTCTGTGTGTGTGTGTGTGTGTGTGTGTGTGTGTGTGTGTCTGTGTGTCTGTGTGCTTGTGTGTGTGTGTGTGTGTTATGTGTGTGTGTTATGTGTGTGTGTGTGTTATGTGTGTGTGTGTGTGTGTGTCTGTCTGTCTCTGTGTGTGTGTGTGTGTGTGTGCGTTCGTGCGTGCGTTCGTGCGTGTGTGTGTATGTGTGTGTGTATGTGTAATATGTCAGTGCTACCTGTGTATGTGGTATGTCAGTGCTACCTGTGAGTGCATGATGTCACTGCTACCTGCGTGCGTGTCAGTGCTGTTTCATGTCTCTCAAAGCGGCAGATAATATCATCTCCTAGTATATGCAAGGGGAGGTAATCGGTCGTGCAAAGGGACGCTACCACGCAGAGGAAGGGTTTCGACGAAGTTTTGTTTTGTGCGTTTGACAGCCAGAGCGCGGTGATTTTGTGTTTCTTCTGTCGTTTTTTACTGCAAAGATTTAATATGTTTTCATGTAACTATAAGTAAAAGAGCTGATTAGGAGGGATAGGCACATGCTTTGTTCGACTGAAATGTGTTTATCGCCTTCGTATGGAGCCTGGCACACGTGGGAGATAGGCCTACCTTGTTTCGACGCCTTTTTCGAAGGCCTACTCTTTTTCCGTACCAGCTCTCCTCTTTTCGGTACTGCTTTTCTGTACTCCTTTTCTGTAGCTCTTTTTCATAGCACTTGTCCATGCCATTTTTCCGTGCCCCTTTCTCTACCCCTTTCTCTACCCCTTTCCGTATACCTTTTCTGTATCTCTTTTCCGTGTTCTTTCCGTGCACTTTTTTCTTACCCTTTCAGGGCCCCGCAACTTCCACTATTTTCTCTTCTTATTTTTTTCATACTGAATGCCGAGATCTCGAACACAAAGCAAGCGAGCGAGCGAGCGAGTAAGAGAGAGAGAGAGAGAGAGAGAGAGAGAGAGAGAGAGAGAGAGAGAGAGAGAGAGAGAGAGAGAGAGAGAGAGAGAGAGCGACTAATGAACAAAACGTATATTGTAAGGGCCCAAGGCCCCTTATGATGAATGGAAATTGCACGAAAGGATTTGACGTGAAACTGACAGTGACCACAACTGTACAGTCTTGCGAAAGCATATATATAGACACGGTGCCGGGTCCTAGATCAGGTCAGATCAACAACCCCTTACCGAACTAAGCTCGCGCAGGTTCAGCCTCCAATGTTCCAGCAGCTGCTGTGACCCCAGGGTGATAATGATGTCCATGCCTCTGGAGTCGCCCCTGCAGGCTTGGGAGTCGGTGTTGCTGTGCTGCTTGCTGCTTACAACGGCTCATGGCTGCCTGTCCCTCCTTGGTCGTTGTCAGGTGGAGATTTGATAACTCCTGATCTGGAGCAGCCTCGTGCATCAGAGAAGCAAGTGGCCAGTCGTGATGTAATGCCACGATCACTGTCGACGCGGTTGGGCTTTTCAAAACAATTGTTGGTCAAAATCTGAACTGACTCATCATCAACAGCTTTAGCGGTCTCCCCTTCAGCTGCTGAAGTCATTTTCGCATTTTTAGCTCTGCCAAGGAGGTTATGTTTTCCCGCCAGTTAGTTTGTTAGTTCGTTAGATAGTTATGGGATATTATTATTGGTACAGAAAAAAAGATGGTTTTACCAGAAAAATAAATGATTCAGTCAAAAAACAGAAATCAGAAAAATAATTTATTTTAGCAGAAAAAGAAATACATTTACTAGAAGAATAAATGCATTTGCCAGAAGAATAAATGGTTTTTTTCTGGTGATAAATTTATTTTCTGGTGATTAAATTATTTTCTGTTACAAATATTTGTTTTTCTGATAAAACCATTATTTTTTCTGGTTGAACCATCAATTCTTCTAGCTCGATAAATGGGTGCCGATAGTTATACAGTAAAATGCCTCCACAAGTTCAAAACGGATTAAGGTGAAATTTGGTGCAACGTCAGGATTTCACCTACGAAACAATGCATTGCATTTTGGAGGTTATCTACTATCTTGTTTTGGAACTGTGTATGTATGTATGTATGTATGTATGTATGTATGTATGTATGTATGTATGTATGTATGTATGTATGTATGTATGTATGTATGTATGTATGTATGTATGTATGTATGTATGTATGTATGTATGTATGTATGTATGTATGTATGTATGTATGTATGTATGTATGTATGTATGTATGTATGTATGTATGTATGTATGTATGTATGTATGTATGTATGTATGTATGTATGTATGTATGTATGTATGTATGTATGTATGTATGTATGTATGTATGTATGTATGTATGTATGTATGTATGTATGTATGTATGTATGTATGTATGTATGTGTATGTATGTATGTATGTATGTATGTATGTATGTATGTATGTATGTATGTATGTATGTATGTATGTATGTATGTATGTATGTATGTATGTATGTATGTATGTATGTATGTATGTATGTATGTATGTATGTATGTATATGTATGTATGTATGTATGTATGTATGTATGTATGTATGTATGTATGTATGTATGTATGTATGTATGTATGTATGTATGTATGTATGTATGTATGTATGTATGTATGTATGTATGTATGTATGTATGTATGTATGTATGTATGTATGTATGTATGTATGTATGTATGTATGTATGTATGTGTGTATGTGTGTGTGTGTGTTTGTGTGTTTGTGTGTTTGTGTGTGTGTGTGTGTGTGAGTGTGTGTGTGTGTGTGTGTGTGTGTGTGTGTGTGTGTGTGTGTGTGTGTGTGTGTGTGTGTGTGTGTGTGTGTGTGTGTGTGTGTGTGTGTGTGTGTGGTGTGTGTGTGTGTGTGTGTGTGTGTGTGTGTGTGTGTGTGTGTGTGTGTGTGTGTGTGTGTGTGTGTGTGTGTGTGTGTGTGTGTGTGTGTGTGTGTGTGTATGTATGTATGTATGTATGTATGTATGTATGTATGTATGTATGTATGTATGTATGTATGTATGTATGTATGTATGTATGTATGTATGTATTAGCTTTTACAATGCGCAATTCTCACGCCGGGGCATGCTCAAAGCGCCCACAATTTGTCTTAAACAAAAAGGTCTTAAGTTTTTTTCCGGAAGCTGGCCAGGTTCTCTGACCTCCTCAATTCCTCTGCGGCCGCATTCCAGAATCTTGGACCAGTGTATGAGAACGCTCTTTCTCCGAATCCCTTTAGGTGTTTCAAGGGAGCACAGGGATGAAGTCTCTCTGATGATCGGAGAAATCTCGACGGTTTATAGTCTTGTACAAGATCGGAAAGATACTGTGGAGCAGCACCTGAAACACACTTGTACACATTGCACAAACACTTGTGCTGGATGCAATCTTTGATGGGCAGCCAGTGAAGGGACTCCAGAACCGGCGAGAACTACAACTATAAAGAGAAATACCGCCAAGGCCATACATCGGCACAGCGCCAGTGTGGGTTTCAAGCTGTCGTATTTTTCGCCTCCAACAGCTTCACACAATATTTTTATTAATTTTAACTTATATAATCTTTATTCACACAAAATAAAAATGCGCAGTTACAAATGATAGTACGCCTTAATAAATTACTATGTACAATATTTCTGATTTTTAAAAATTAGTACAAAGTTTACCGTAGGGTCATCTTTGGTCATTCCATAAATTCCTGACGAGGCAGGTGACGAGCAGGAGAAAAATGCGACGCAATCCTGGAACGGCGGACCCTCAACATAGAAAAATGTATATATACATGTCTGAAACTGAATGGGCAGCTGAACCTTTTGAAACGCCTATAGAAGAACATGTTCACTCTCCTGTCTAGCTGAAACAGATAGGAAAAGAGAGAAATAGCTATAAAAATGGGGTGAAGGAGCATTAGAAAAGGGCATTTGCGAAACAGACCGGGTCGCCCGCGAGGTGAGAGACATACAAAGAAGCTAAGGGAGTCGGCAGGATGACAGGCCCGAGTGGGCATTGCCCCTAACGATGGCGAGGGAGATGCGCTGGGTAAGCCAGCCCCGTTCCCTTGGGTGGTTGTTGACTGTGGCGACTTTGTCACCCAGGCAGCGGAGGAAGTCGCGGGTAGAAGGGCCGAAGACACCCGACGTCTCGACCGCGACCGGCTGGAAGTCGTATCTGGCGCAAAGGTTGGCGTACTTGGCCGACTTCTTGGATTCAGCCTCGCCGGCGGCAGATCCGGGCTGATGGCGGACTTGGTCATGTTAGACGGGCTGAAAGAGTCCACGCACGTCGCGTCCCATATCAAGCATCGGCCCCGGGTATATGGGAAGACAGTGATGCCGTCGAGGCGTTTGCCGTCGCCGCGATCGAGACCTGCAGGCTCGAGCTGGGCGGGGAACCGGCGGCGGGAAGAGTGCGACGGACGACGTCGTTCAATGCGGCATGGCGTGGCACACGACCAGCGCTGTACCGGCAGGACAAAGGGTGGAGCCCGAACGCGTCGACAGTTGAGCCACATCTGCACCTGCGTGGATTGCAACGTAGCCCCAGTCGGATCGCCACGCCCTGGCGGAGGCAGTCGTTGTCAAGCACCGTACCGATGGAAGGGCTCGGGAGGCTATTCAGCCACGCACCTGACTCCTTGCAGGTGGCAGCCTCGAAACAGGCCAGGCGATGCTGGTTTCGGATAGGTTTCAAGGCCGCCACCTGCGCAGAGCAGAGCGTGTCGTCCCAGCTTCTTTGCTTGGTGGCGTCTGTTGGAGGGTCCAGGCCAGCCTCCTGCCACGGGGCAATGTCGGGGTCGGCGGAAGAGGAAGGCAGTCGGGAGGCCTTCAGGATGCGACTGGTGAGAGACGACGAGGTGGCACAGGAAGACAAATGGGCGGGTAGGGCGAGATCCGAAGCCGTTTGGATTCCCAGCCCGCCAAACCTGACGGGTAGCTATGCTTGCCTCCAACCTGTGTCATCGAACTGCATGTTGCAGACCTCCTGTGCTGTGGACCGGATGCAGCTGTCGAATTGGTCGAGCAGCTCGGTTTCCAGGTGGCATGGAGACGAACGTAGGGTGTAGAGAAGGCGGGGCAGCGAGAACGAGTTCTTCAGGAGAAACAGACCGGGGTGGGCGTCGAGGAGGAGGAGTCTGTCACCCATACTTCGGAAGCAGCCGAGCATGGATTCTACTCTTCTCTTGATGGCTGGACGAAGGATGGGCGAGCCAAGGAGCTCAAACTCGGAGGCGGATGTTGTCTTTACGTTTGACAGTGAGGCCGACATTGTATCGGTCATGTGAGCGAATTCCTCATCTGGGTACCCAACGTTTATGCGTTCTGACTTATTTGGGTTGACGACGAGGCCAAGGTGAAACAGCGACAAGACACAGGTTTTGACGTTGTCGGCGACTGACTCGAATGTGCCGCCGATGGTTGCGTCGTCGAGATACCAAATGTTTAGTTCGGTGGACACGGCTCTAGCGACCTCGTCGACCGCCAGCGCGAAAAGGAGCGGACGTAGAGAGTCTCCCTGTTGGACGCCGGTAGAGGAGGGGATAACGTGGCCGCCGGCGATTACAGTCGACGCCTTACCGTACGCCAGGTGCGCCAGACGCACGACTTGAGGAGTGCGGCGCGAGCAGGCACGGAGAAGGTGGTCTCGCCTCGCCAAACTGAAGGCATTCGTCATGTCCAGTTTGACAAGCACTTTTGGGGATGATGGGGACTGTGAGGTGACATATCGATGGATGGGGTGCGCAGCGGCTTCGCAACCGCCTTGGTCGCCGACACCAAGTTGGACCGGGGAAAGTTCGTGACTAAGATCACGGCACACTCCTCTGCAGGCGACTTTTGAGGCTAGGCGGCGAGACAAGATTACAACAGCAGATCTAGAGGGCGAGCGAGTGGGCTTGACCACGCGTTTCGTTGTAGAGCAGTTGATCTTTGCTACGCAGCAGACTCATCACGCATTCCCCACACATCAGGTCGAGCAGTTTTGATTGGTTGTTTTTTTAAATACTTAAGAAGCCTAATTATCATTAAAAGTATACTTTTTAGAGGTCCGGTTTGAATACATAAACACCCTAAATGATTTCACATTTAATTTGATCTCTCTTGATAGGAGAACCGACTTAATAAAAGTATTAGGGTCGGAAAAAAACATAACGGAAGGGAGATAACCAACACCGGTCATAAAGGAAGGTCAAGGGAAATCCCGAAATGCTGTTGTCATCAGCTACCTCCGACATCGTTACCAGCGCGGGTATAATTGCTAACGTAGCAGAGATCAACTGCTCTACAACGGAACGTGGGGGGATTGTCATCTGCTACTGTCACCGCTTGCAATGTTCAGCTTGCTGTTGCTGCTGCCTTTACTGGCTGGCTGCACCACCATTGATTTAATGAAAAACTGCGCCCCAACTGATGGCTCCGCCACTGTGGCTGCCTTGGCGGAGGTTTGCGCTCTCTGAGTGCCAACAATTTGTGTCGGACCGAGTGACACCCTTTTTCTTCTTTCTGAGCGCTCTCTAGTCTTGCTAAAATCCTACACTGGCTTCACACCAATGCCCTCATTTGCAAATCTCTTGGGATGGGTACAGAAGATTACGACATTTTCTAATCTTCTTCGTCATGACTGACAAACTGAGCAGAATGATAGTAGAACAGCAAAGTGTGTTCACCAAGCCTGTGAATGAATTGTCGTCATCTCTGTTGGTCATACAGCATCATTGGGTTGGTGTAGAGTCGCTATACAAAACTACTACCTTTACCTTCACTAGTTGCATTGATGAGAAAGAAATTGAATTGACTATTGCCGAATGGCGGCAGCTTGAAAATTCGCTCTGTGACAAAAACACTATATTCAGTGACTTTGTGGGCTTGTTTTGCCTTCCTTGCACACAGGGATTCTCGTCAATGCCACTTGTCATATTTGTGGAGTACTAGGACTATCTACACCGCTGGCAGCCTGGACTTAGCATGTGAGTAATCGACTCAGTCTGATAGGCTTTTAATTCGTCTATGGACGCCGTTAAGTCTGCCCAGCTACGCTGTGAAGTGACTGAGTACGTGAGACGAAAAATCTGCGCAGGATCTATACGACAGGCACGATTCTACCATTGCTGGAAGGTTTAGACTCCTATTTTGATCTCGACGAACTAGCGTTACTGAATTTGTCTGTAAAAGATTTGGTTCGTTAGATGTAACCGTCGCCGTGCAGAAAGAAATTTACCAACCACGCTCGATTCGAAGACTTGATCGAGACAGGGGGAACCTTTGCTCTTCGCTTACGTTGGATGGGATATATTCTGTTCTAATCCTGGAGCTTTGTATAACCGTGCTCTACCCAAAATCTCAGAACTACCATCACGACAGACAAGCTGTGTAATGAGATGGTAAGGTCCATAAGCATCATCCTCGCAATGAAGCGTTAGTGTACGTCTATCCTTACTCAACCCTCACGCTCCCTCCCAAAATTTGCTTCCTGAAGCCTAGAAATGAATAAACTTATGTTAAACAACAGTAATGTTCAATTTAAAATGCAGATCTGAGACTCACCCCCGCGCAGACTCCTTTGTTTTTATTAAGCCGGTTGAGATTTAGCTGATCGTGTGGCCGGCAGCACGCCGTGATCCACGCCATGGCATCGGCTCTTCTGCTTTTTACAGAGGGAAATTGATGCAATTTGCTTCATACTATTTTATCGGGATATCGTTGATCACCAGAGCATGTGCCCCACTGGCAGTGAACAACCATTTTGTTGCGGTTGTGCGATAGGCTAGAACCGAAGCGAAAACGCGTGATGGAGTGCTTCCAGACAGTGCCGTATTTGTGATACCAGTGTGAGCCAGAGAAGTCTGCGCAAAAAATATTCCGCGTCAGCGATTGGCTAAGCCCAGCGACCGCGTGGGCCGTGTGGATGGGTCAATAGAAACTTGTCCGTAGATTCCAACGTTGGAAAGCGGGGTGACTTGAACCTTGACCCAGAGGCGGGCGCCTCTGTCGCTGGTGAGCGATGTAACTTGACCCTTTGTCAGTGAGGCAAAATAGACGCTGGGACGTCTTGCTTGGAGCTTTTGACTCTGGAGAGGACGGTGACTTGACTCTTTGTCCGTGAGTCAGAGCAGACGCTGGGATGTCTCGCTTGTAGATTCTGACTCTGGAGAGACAGTGACTTGACTCTTTGTCCGTGAGACTGGTCAGAAAAGTGGAGACTGTCTTGTAGATTCTATCCGTAAGAGTACGGTGGCTTGACCGTTGACCCAGGAGCGTTCGCCTTACTCCACGTCAGCGGCGTGGGGAAGAAAAACCGTAGTGGTATAGGCTAGACTAATTGATGGAATGTTTACGCCCAGACGCAACGAAGAAGAGGTTTATATGTCCGAGGCACGGACGCGCTTCGTCACGTGTGCTCTCTCTCCCAATGAGAACACTCGGGCCACGCCTGTTTTCTCGCACTGTCCAATCACATGTCCCCTATATAATGGGGTAGTCATTCGCCGGATGTTCCCAGTCGAGTTTTAACAGCGATGGCCAATCAATCGTCCGCCGCGCGGCTAGCCAGTTCAAAATGTGCACAGTCCCTCATTGGTTAGCGAGGAATGTATGGTTGGTGCTTCATGGCCTATCAACCTAATGGCCATGCGAAACCATTAATCACAAAAAATCACTAGAACAGTTCATAGCAAATACTAGGCAAGTCACGGTGTTCCAAGTCACTCATTTCTTACGAATCGTGCAGAGAGCGACGCCGTGCGTCAACTCAGCTCTCACTCACAATTGGAGCGAAGCTGGCAAGCCGTGACACGCTATAGTTACTATTTTTAGAACGATTAGCGGCCACTCTAATTCACAACAATACGGGTGCGTAACACAATAAATTCACGTGAAAAGGGAGAGGGGGTGGGTGATCTACACACACACACACACACACACACACACACACACACACACACACACACACACACACACACACACACACACAAAGACGCAGAGACAGGCAGGCAGACAGACAGACAACCAGGTACATAGACACACTGACAGACAAACAGACACACACACACACACACACACACACACACACACACACACACACACACACACACACACACACACACACACACACACACACATAATCATGCATACAAACTAACAGACTCGGCATACAGAAGATGCAGAGACATATAAATCAAGACACATAGGCACAGATACACAGATACAGACGCATACACACACACACACACACACACACACACACACACACACACACACACACACACACACACACACACACACACACACTCACACAGAGAGAGAGAGAGAGAGAGAGAGAGAGAGAGAGAGAGAGAGAGAGAGAGAGAGAGAGAGAGAGAGAGAGAGA
>JAWQFJ010006868.1:35000-38503 GCA_034096865.1 Theodoxus fluviatilis | reverse complement strand
GCCAGGGGCTGCTCCCCAGGGCCTGCTCAAGTAGCTCAGCCAGGGCCTGCTCCAGTAGCTCAGCCAGGGCCTGCTCAAGTAGCTCAGCCAGGGGCGGCCCCATGCAGCCAAAGAGGCCACCAGGAGGTGTCGGGACGGGGTTGGCCATTCGTCCCCAATCGTACGATCGAACCAGCCTGGAAATTTCTACGCAGGGTTCTCATTGCAGATTCACAAAGTTGTGGGAAGTGTTAATTTTTCTGTTGAGAAGCGTGTCGAGAATATATTTTACAAGGCAGATAAAAAGTTGCATATGAACACCTGGGGATGACCAGTAGGAAAAACTTAAACAACGAACCCTTGAATGAACAAGATCTTCATCTAATTCTTTTGAATTCCCATCACGATATGTAACCCGTAAAGAAAATCCTTTACAAAAAGACGGACTATCGAAAGTTGAAAAAGAGAAACACAGATGTGTTGTCTGTCAGCTTGTCATTTGTCAATCTCGCAGGATAGGCACATTAGCTGACAAAAAAGTAATAGTGTGAAAAGAATATGACAATAGAGATCATTAGAGCAAAAGCAAACTTGTAACACTGTCTGCCGAATCACAACAGCCATGTCCTGTATCTTTCGCCACTTTATGTTTAATATCAAAAGAATAATGAACAGTAAAGGACCAAAAATCTTCGTTTTTGTGTTTACGTTTATGATCTTTCCTAATCTTGCATATAAACATAATAGTATCCATTGAATAGCATCCCACAGCACTAAGACTGCAACACCTGAGTACTCGGCGTCTGTGCATTCGCGAGAGTCTGCAGCTTGACAACACTCATGTTGATGATCTCCATTGCTGACATGAATGCCACAAAACATATTCAGCAGAATGAACACAACCACCAACCGTCATTAACACAATAGCCTGCATTTTTCTGCGGATGAACGGGCTAGTCTGCACGCTTACTCCATAAGAAAGTCACAGACATAAACTAAGACCATTTGAAAATATGTTGCTACGATCTTGCAGGAACTCTGGAAATCAATATCTGCTAAAAAATAAGGTGCTCTCAGTCGAAGCAGGGTGTAGAGGCTTCACAGCGCACTCAACAACCCTGTTTGTGATGCAGTTGGGTTGAAACCCTCAAGCTCCAAAAGCGTTTTGGGCAACTCCAGCAGACATCCGAGGCAGCGTCCTTGTGGATCTGGCACAAGAGCCGATTCCGTAGGGGGCCTTAAGTTCTGCCCCAAACCGATACCCCCGGTAGCTTTTGCTACTTGGGGCCGCCCATGTCCAAGCTACTGGAGTAGGCCCCGAAAGCTCCACGGACATGGGTTCCAGCTAAGGAAGGGGTAACGTGCGGCGGCTGCCGTATGTTTGTTTTGGCGAAATTGTCACGTTCACTATCGATTAATAAACATAACACGCAGACCTAACTTTCCATCACCCACTCAGCTATCGCGGATCAAGGAGGCTACCAATAATAAAATAATTAGTCGATGCATTCCAAAGAGCAAAGATATCTTTCTTTAGAATGGAAATGACGTACGATATCTGCTTCTCATCCGGTAATAGTCATGCCTGTGTCTGAACCACTAATAGTCACAGAAACGCCCACCAAAGCTCAACAAGAGGGACAAGTGATGCCACCTAGTCCAGCTTTTGTATTATTTCTTTAAGAGCTGTATGACCCTGGGAAGGGTCGTTTTGAAGACCGAGCATTCGTCCTGGGTGAGGTTTCGCATATGCAGTCCTATCGCGCCATACGCAATCCTCTTGCGGGATTAGGGGCGCCTTTTCGTTTTCAAGGGTTAAAGAAAAGTTCATAGACGAGCGTTCACGGCGAGAACCTGCGTGGACAGGCTCATTTAGGACAAGAACTTTGGGCATCGCAAACGCTCGTCCTGAGCGCTCATTTCTGAATTTACGTATACCATTCGAAACGAAACGCGCCTGAAGTCCTGTGAGAGGATCGTGTGTGATGCACTCTAACTGCTTTTATGGGAAACCTGCCTTAGTCTTGATGGTGAGCGTTTGCGTTGGTGGCAGTTCGTTTTGGCTAGACGGCGAGCGTTGGCTTCACCGCGAACCGAAGCTATTCTGAGCTGCAGGTCCATGTCGGGTCTTACAGTGAATGTGTGTGTGTGTGTGTGTGTGTGTGTGTGTGTTCGTGTATGTGTGTGTGTATGTGTGTATATTGACTGACTTTGCAAACGTGTATGCTCGCTACCTCACGTCTACATTTCAGAGACAAGCTTTTCACGCACACTTGCAATCCCGACAACAACTTTGCCGCCTCTGTCGCGAGGATCCACATCAGAGAGGCCACACCTTGAGATATGAATTCCCTGCGCAGAGGACAGGCACAGCACTACAGTGCTCTACGACCCTCGCTGACAATCTCTCCCTGGCTCGGTCTCCAGCAGGGGATTAACTCGCAACTAGGTGGCTCGGGCGCAGAAAGCAATGACAAAAAACACACACTCTAGCGTGTAGGGGGGAAAAGTGGCCGTCAGCATGTTCAAAACGAGGATCGCAGTTAGGCTGTTGAAAGAGAACAGCAATTTGAGTTGCCGTTAGCTCCACGAAAGCTTGGGTTGATGGGCTCCGCCAGTAAGTTATTGAGCGAGTATCAGGGGCCATGATAGCTCCTTCGACGTCCCTCGAAGGTGGTGTTTGACCCGAATTAAGGGTGATAAGGATGGATTTCGAAGATTGCCACACCAGCGAGGCTTCCCCACGGGCTTCAGGAAAATACGCCGAATCACGCTTAAAACCGGTCGTTCGGGGGGAATTCCTCTATTGTCCTTGTAGTTATCACGTCGTTGTTTGATTCATAAAACCAGGCACGGAAATCTCCCCGCGAGTATTAGGGCTTCGTGGGCGCTGAACGTAAGTTAAGCCTTCCCATGGGGCATTGGCAAATCTTTGCCTAGACCATTACTGTTGCAAGTGCAAATTAATCACCGTCGAATGAAACATTATTGCAGTACACGTGTTCCCTTCTTCGCCATAGCTGTTAGCTGATCGCCAAAATGAAACTCTCTTCTAGAGTTCTCCAGGGTCTGAGAGAGCATGGAAACGACTGGAACAGAAGTTATGCGGTCAGTACAAAGTCAATAAATTACATTTTTAGAAGGCAAACTTGGCGATTGACAAAACTTTGTCATTGACTATTGAAGGCGCCTTAAACAAACTTCCTTCACTTTCACAACTGCACTGGATCAACTATCATCATACAAGGCCCCAGTGGGGTTGGGTACAGAGGATGGCGTTATCTCCATAGCGAGCCATTTGGTCTCTAGCCAGGGGAAGTAACTCAGAGGGAAAAGCTCTTGTCATCAGGAGAAGATTTTTCTGGGGCTGTCAGCGCCATCTATCGCACTCGGCGGCTCGACCTACTGTCAGCCATTTCGTCTTCCCTTACTACAGCGTCTGGCCATTTGGCTGAAGTGCACGGAGGAAGGCTCCTGGCCCTTGATAACATGTGCCACGCAGAATATTTAGTTTATTCACCACT
>JAWQFJ010006868.1:27500-30000 GCA_034096865.1 Theodoxus fluviatilis | reverse complement strand
TGCGCGCATCACCTGCCAGTGTCATACAGTACAGACATGAGGGGGCGGGGTCTGCAGACACGTGATCCACGGCAAGAGCGCCCCCTTCCGGGAAAGGCCGTCATCTCGCGCTGATTTACATGCGGTTGTCTCCCCTAATGAAGAAGTACGAGAGCAGGTTGCGATCAGCCTGGTCGTTGCTGCCTCGATAAAGCCGGAGCTGGTTTCATGTCTACAGGGCCGTCCGCGCTTTATGAGAAATTAAGACAGTTTCACCTGATTTGGGGGGCAGTGGCTCGTGTCATTGAGAGGCCCAGCCAACTCCTGCGCTCCATATGCTCCAATCAGGCCCCAGGCCTCTGGCTAATTCGCCACAGACCTCCCGGCAGACTGCATACAGCAAGGAGTGCGTCTTGCAGCCACGTGATGTTCTCGCCTCTTCTCATAAGCTTGGGGGGGGGGGGGGGGCGTGGGGGGGGGGGGGGGGGCGTGGGGGGGGGCGTGGGGGGGGGGGGGCGTGTATTTGGCGAGATGGAAGAGGAGAGGAAAGTGAAGTAGTAAGAAGATCAGAAATAGAGGTAGGGGGAGGAAAAACAGGAGAAGGGACAGAAGCAGGAGCACTAGCATGAAGAACCTCCACAAAGTTGAGGAGGAAGACAAGGAGGAACAGAAGGAGGAGCAGGAAAAGCAGGAGAGGCATGAGGAGAAGGAGAAGGATTAGGTGGAGCAGGATTAGGAGGAGCAGGATTAGGAGGAGCAGGAGTAGGAGTAGGAGGAGCAGCAGGAGGAGTCATTCTAGTAAACTAGAGACTTCGTCTACCGGCGAAAGTATCTCTAGCCAGTTGACATCACGTGATGGAAGGTTTTCGTCCAATTTATGCAAATGGAGGTCACACGAGAGGCTTGTGCGATAGCTGATCTGCTCCCTGACATACGCCGTTAAAATAGTTCTAAGACTATTTGCACAAATCTCATCTTACTCTTGTTGAGGCAACAAAACAAGCGTTTATTCGATAAAATAAAATGTTTGCACTGAAATGGAAACAAGTTTTGACATCTGAATGATTTCTGTAAAAAGTGGAGAGAAAAAATATAATAAGAGCGAACTATCTTTGGCGCAATGCTGTACCGCGAAGGGTCAAGTCTATTACGCATTCATTGCGAACTGTGCCAGAGTCACTACTGACTCGGGTTCACATAATGCAGGAGGAGTAGGAGTAGGAAGAGCAGGGGGAGGAAGAGCAGGGGGAGGAAGAGCAGAAAAAGGAGGAAGAGCAGTGGGAGGAAGAGCAGAAAAAGGAGGAAGAGCGGGAAGGAAGCAGGAGGAGAAAGAGAATGGGAAGGAGGAGCAGTAGAACTTGACGGAGATGCGGTAGAAGAAGATGGATATATATGAATAGGAGGAGCAGAAGGAGAAGGAGGGGCAAGAGAAGGAGCAGGAGGAGCAGTGTGATGTACAGGAGCAATGAATAGTTACCCGAAGAACAAGAGCAGAAGCAGCAGAAGCATAAAGAGGAGGGAAAGGAGCAAAATGATATGAATAGGAGCAACAACATCAGTTTTAAAGGGACTGGATTATTTAAAGAGGAACCTGCTAGATGAAAGAGAATGAAAATGATTCGGAATACAAACAAAACAGACGCAGAAAGAAGAAGTACCGGACCATGACAAAAAGCAAGACAGAAATAAACTACAAGTAAAGCGAGCAACAGAGCAAACACGAAAAGAAAGATACAAAAGCGGAAATGCTTTAAAACAGAAATTTATAAGGAGCTTGGTAGGAAAGAAAACAAAACCTTGGGAAAGCCTTCGGCAGAAGTAACTGATATTTTACTTAATTAATCTTCAGCATTGCGTGTCTGTACACCAACAGCCTCACCACGAGGGTTGACAAATATGACAAAACTTTGGTCGCATCTGCAGGGAGAAAAACGTTCTGGAATCAGTAAACTTCTTTGGATATTTTCCGTGGAGTTCCATCGTAAAAAATCGATTGCACACTGGGAAGTCAAACTTACAGCAAATACAAAAGTACCACGTATTCTAATTTACACTGTGGTGATTTGTTTTGGAAAGGATGGTTTTACGTCACGTGGGCTGTCATGTTCCTGGATGGCTCTTGTCACACATGCTGGCATTCTCTCCACGTACGCTTCCCACGGTAAAATCGTCTTCAACAAATGCGCCATCACCATTAACATTCTTGTTTTGAACTTTCCTTCTATTAAGCCCCATGTTCAGTTACTGGCGCGCAAGCCTCGAGCCAGTGTTATCAGGCTGCTTTGCTCGACAGCACGATTACAGAACAAACCTTTCTTCTTATCCCATCCGATGCCCGTGCTATCGAACCAGTCCGATAGGCAGCTAGAAATAGATGTGTGCCGCAGACTGCAGCATTTAAACTAAATTGACGTGAACCAAACTGCTTCGAATGCTAATTGTCCCATGCAATCATTCGACAATGTAGAGACCGTGGGAGAGAACGGACATGTAGAAGAGAAATAGTGAATCAACGAGGAAT
>JAWQFJ010006868.1:17500-25000 GCA_034096865.1 Theodoxus fluviatilis | reverse complement strand
TCCGCTTTATCCGGTGTCCTCGAGTCTCAAACAATCGTTGCCTCGTGACCTACGCATCTCCGCTTTCTCCAGTCTAAAGTGGAGGAAAATCGAAGGCAATGGAGCAGTCAGCGTTTGATAGCCGGTGAAGCCCGATGCTGGAGAAGCCTTGTTAGATCACGCTGAGCGGATATGGAAAATCGGGGCGACGTCTTCGAGTTCTTGTAAAAGTAAAGTGGTTGCATTGTGTGTGATTTTATTAATTTGGAAAACTGAGCTGGTCCAAAACAGTCGTTACTTCATGTTTTGGAGCATAGTTTTAAAATTATATTACTCTTGTGTATGCTTTAGCAATCTTATATTAACGTCACGAGATTCAAGGCTGCCTGAGTGTTATGTAGCGCCCCCGATGCGGGCTTTTGATATGTGCTTGTTTTCAGGATAATGTGCTTTGGTTTGTGTACATGCGTGTGTAGAAAAATGTTAATTTTCATGGATGCACGTATGCTAGATCGAGGGTTTTGCGTATATGCATGCAAGTACATGCTTGAAACCATAACGTGCAATTCTTCGGTTTTGTTTGAAGATTTCATGCTTACATTTTGGTTTAGGATATACATTCAGTATTCATTGAAAACACGTGTCTTACTCATTAGCAAAATGAACCCCACGAACAGTGCAGAAGGAACAGAGAAAGGACAATGGGGATGCTATGAAAATTAATATTAATTTATTGACTGGTCATAGGTAAATATATTTCTATTTAAGGCCATTAGTATTGTTCAAGGTGAATCATAGCCATATACACCTCTTTCTTTTTGGGCTTCGGGGGAACGCGGTATAAAGTGCAATGGGAGTCCCCTCAGGTCCCGAGGAAGGGACAGAGAGTCCTTGGTTTGAAAATTCGTGAGTTGGTCTGTTATATCTGGGGGTTTTGTACATTGTAATTACGACCCACTGACCTCACCTCAGTACGCTGTGTGAAGACCTCTCTCGAAGACTAAATTTTCATAAAGTGTCGTGCTTATTTTTCGGGCTGACCAGAGAAGGAGAAGAGGAAGTAACAGAAGTCGCGAATGAGAGGAACTTGTGCATCAGTGATGCGATTAAATTAGGATTAGTCTTGAGAGAACTCACAGGAATCAAGACTCGTCTATGTTAATTCTTTTTTTACGGGATTGTGTATCTATGACATGTTATAATCTCATTAAATATTAGTCATATTTGTAGGTACACGATATTACATCACGAACATGTGAGCACAGGTGTTCGAGCTATTTTTTTAACGTGGAGAATTCCTTTAATTCCTTTCTCTCATATCTTGATTTCAACGGTAAACGGAAAGATTGGACCGATGGTATATTTACCGTGGAAGGTTAAACACTTTTCAAATGAAAGCTCTGTCCAATTAACTTTCATCAAAGCATAGTTTCGTGCATTTGAATATGAAAAGCATTAAAGCATTGTAAAATATAATCATTGCTTCATCTGTGAACTATATGTCCTTGTTTGTTTTCCAGCTTATTTGTTTCTTTTTTCTTGTTAGTTTGTTCGTTTGTTTGAAAACACACAACACCCACTACAGTTCTTGGTTGTGAAAGAATGATTTCCTGGTATACTCTTTTGTTGGATGGTTGGTCGTTAACTTATTTGTTTCTCGATCATCAGGTGTGTTATGTGAAACCAAATCAGGGGGAGACTGCACTTAAGCTGAAGACAGAGATCTTTACTTTCAACTGCAGATTTGGTCACAGATCAACACTTCCACCACACTTGTCCCCGATTCATTGCATTCTCGAGGCATTAAGGAGCAGGTCTGTTATCGCCCCTGCCTCTCCTCGTTCTTCTCTACCCTCTTATTCCCTCTTTACAGTATCTCTGTCGCTCTTTCCCTGCACTTCCAACGCGTGATTCGTTCCAAAACAGTGAGCGGAAATCTAGGGCTTCTCAAACCCTTTCGTCTGGCTTCCTCGTCAGGAGGCACTCAGTCTCCGCCTTTCTCTTCACCGGTACGACCAGACAGATCAGCGCTGCACACTGCGCAATCTATGTTTCAAATTTCCAGTAATTAGAGAGCTCGCCAACCAATTAATTAGGCCGACACCTGCAGGGGAACAGGAGACGGCGGGCCCGATAACGCCCCCACTGCGCATGTCATGCCTCGTTTCCGCCGTTACCGCCTGCTGGTCTGGAATGTCGCAACTCTGAAGCAGGGGAGAGAACTGTGACGCGCGCTCCCCAGAGTGCCTTCTGTCTGTCTACCGCTGGCAGATGTACTGGGCTCCCCAGGGGGAGAAGGCAAGATGGCGAGAGGGAAAGAGGGCAGAAGGGAGGAAGGAATGAGTAGGGGAATGTGATTTTCTATCGTGACTCTTAGTTGTAGCACCGTATGCCCTGTTCTGCATTGTTTGTTGCGAAGTTAGGAGTTGCTTAGCGTGGCACCTCACTTAATGGCTTCGTCTCGTTAGCACTTAAAGCGGCAACAGGGCAACTAATTGTCACTTTAGCAAGCTATCTCAAAGCAAGACTTCAGGCTACCAGCAGTGCATTTTTCTTCAACTTCCCTGCGCGGGAAGGAAGTTGCTCGTTCAACAGCAATATGGGTAATCCGGTAGAAAATGACCATTTAGCGTCATTTATCAGCTCGTTCAAATATCATTACACGCTCGTGTGCTTTGAATATGACTGATCTGACAATGAGTTTTAAGAGAATGAATCATGCGTTGACTCAAGCATTGCCAGCGAATGAATGACAGATACTATTACTTCGGTTTTGCGATGATGGAATGCACAACTCGTACCTAAAGCTCCTTAAAGCCAAGAAGTAATCCTAATGCTAGCATTTAAAAACTTCTCCGGTGAGGGATTGCAACCTGGGAGCAAGCGCTAGGGGGCTCTCTCTCTCTCTGGACCAATCTGCTGCTGGCAGATAAATGAGCCCCGTGGGTGTAGGGAGTGGAATGTTATTGCCCTTCTCGGTAGCCCTGATTGCTTGCAAGGATTTCATGAGGCGGCAGTTGACTGAACAATCAAATGTCTCCTCCTGTCTGGTCCTCTTCTTTGATTTGTTGGCGTTGCATTTGTCCAACTTTGCCATTCTTTTCTTGCTCAGTGCGCCAGACTTCCCATGCTTGCATTCCCATTTCCTCATCTGTCCCATTCTGTACGTCCGTGCTTTTGCTTCCACTCACGTCTGGTGATCTAGATCATGACCGCAGAGAGTGCCTGGACTCTCGTACAACAAGGCCAGCTCCACATAAATGGTCTAGGAAGAATCAAGAAAAAGGAAGAAATAAAACCAAAGCTTTCCTTTACATCGTTTCACATAGTCGTCTTGTCGATGTTGTTACGGTGCTGATGGTTTTGGGGTGGTGGTAGTGGTGGTGATGAGGTGGACAGTAGTGGTGGAGATGGTGGTGATGGTTATTGTTGTCATTGTCGTTGTGTTTGACAAAGATGGTGAAGGTAGTGGCGATGGTGAGAGAAGTGGTGATGATGAAGGTAGTGGTGATGGTGAAGGTAGTGGTGATGGTGAAAGTAGTGGCGATGTCGAAGATAGTGGTGATGGTGAGAGAAGTGGTGATGATGAAGATAGTGGCGATGTCGAAAATAGTGGTGATGGTGAGAGAAGTGGTGATGGTGAGAGAAGTGGCAATGGTGAAGGTAGTGATGATGGTGAAGGTAGTGGTGATGGTGAGAGAAGTGGTGATGGTGAAGGTAGTGGTGATGGTGAAGGTAGTGGCGATGGTGAAAGTAGTGGCGATGTTGAAAGTAGTGGTGATGGTGAGAGAAGTGGTGATGATGAAGGCAGTGGCGATGGTGAAGGCAGTGGTGATGGTGAAGGCAGTGGCGATGGTGAAGGTAGTGGCGATGGTGAAGGCAGTGGCGATGGTGAAGGCAGTGGTGATGGTGAAGGCAGTGGCGATGGTGAAGGTAGTGGCGATGGTGAAGGCAGTGGCGATGGTGAAAGTAGTGGTGATGGTGAGAGAAGTGGTGATGATGAAGGCAGTGGCGATGGTGAAGGCAGTGGCGATGGTGAAAGTAGTGGTGATGGTGAGAGAAGTGGTGATGATGAAGGCAGTGGCGACGGTGAAGGTAGTGGCGATGGTGAAGGTAGTGGCGATGGTGAAAGTAGTGGTGATGGTGAGAGAAGTGGTGATGATGAAGGCAGTGGCGTTGGTGAAGGTAGTGGCGATGGTGAAGGTAGTGGTGATGGTGAAGTTAGTGGCGATGGTGAAGGTAGTGGCGATGGTGAAGGCAGTGGTGATGGTGAAGGTAGTGGCGATGGTGAAGGTAGTGGCGATGGCGATGATGAAGGTAGTGGTGATGTGATGGTGAATGTTATCATTGTTGTCGTGTTTGGTGTTGGTGGTAATCGTAAATGTTGTCATGCCATGTTGTTACACGGTGGCATTTCAAGCCGAGATAGTTCTGTGGTTATGCAGCGCTTTCTGTGTGTCCGTACAGTCTGATTCAGGGACAAAAGCCATCAGTTCAGCCGTAGGAGGCTCGCTTGCCATTAGTGCCACCTACTGAGTGTTACCATCTCTCCCTGGAACTCCGTTCTACTCCACTCGCCTCTTTTTCAAGATGATTGATTAGGCGACCCGCTTTTATCTCTCGCTACTGTTTTATCGTGTTTTTAGCTCATAATGGGTTTTCTTTTTGATGTTTTAACTGCAAAGACAGACACTGACAGGAAATCATGCATATTTCACTACCTTTTTGCCTTGGGCAAAGACTGTTGTTATTTGTTGACTCCAGCCAAAAACCAAGGCTACAACAAAATGTTATGTTGTACTTTTATGTGGGGATTATCTTCAGCCGTGGTAAGCTCCTAACATAACAACTGGCATTCTTTGGAGGCAGAGATCAAATCCCCTGAAGACGGAGTGTGGCTGTCTATATGGCGGGGTGTTCAAAAACAGTCACACACGCAATCATCGCACTCACTTGGGTGATCCTGGGAGTGTTTAGCCCAGGTACGCAACAACAACAACAACAACAACAACAACAACAACAACAACAACTACTACTACCTTTGTCAAGTATAGGTTATCACAAATCATATTGATACAATTCCTCGCAGTCGACTGCCATGATGGATGGGTAGATGGATGGGTGGGAGGGAGGGGGGGGGGAGGGAGGGAGGGAGGGAGGGAGGGAGGGAGGGAGGGAGGGAGGGAGGGAGGGAGGGAGGGAGGGAGGGAGGGAGGGAGGGATGAAGTTTGTTTTACGGCTTGTCAGCCTTTGTAGGCTATGACAGGACATTGAGAACGAAAATCATAAGAAAAGCTTATAGTAAGCGCAAATCAAGTCACGATGTCCTTATTTATTCGCCTCTCACGAATTGCGTAGGGAGAGAAGGCGGGTTTCTTCTAACTCCCCACCCACAGGGGAGCATATCAATGGGAAAACCAACCCTGTGCTATAGCGACCACTGCCCACAGACTCCAGAAACACTAAGACCACATAAATGCAGCTGATGAAGGAGGCATATATACATACCAACCAATTACATTCACTGTAGTTCGACGAGAGAGGGATGCTTCGTTCCTTCTGTGAATATGTCTGACCAAGTTGTACATGACTAAAGAAATGTGAGGTGCACATTTCACCTTCCGTTGCTTCCTGTTTGGTTTATCAGTCAATCATAACATTTCAAAAACTCATTATTACATGCACGGGGTGCTTGAAACATTTCAGAAAGGTGTCACAAATAAGATATGAGAATGTAGAAGCCCGAACTGTGAAAATGTCAAAACCCACAGTTCTGCCCATGTCTATCCTTGTACACTGTTTTCTCGAAAGGACGTGAGGTAACATATGACTGTTTGTGGTGCAGAAGTACGTGTGTCTTGAGACTGGCACACAGCGTGTTCTGCACCGAGGCCTCTTCTTTCAGTTGCATTGCTGATGGTGGTCTTTGTGCTTTCGGAGACTGTGGTCAGTGGTCGTTATAACACTGCGTGAGTCTTCCCGTAGCTCTGGTGCCAAAGTCGTCTCCTGTACAGCGAGTCCCTGTGGATTTGGCAGTATTTCATTCTGCTGGCGTGCCCGAACTGGTTCGAGATCCATGGGATTATAGTTAAGGCTGCGCAAGATGCATGTTTTAATGACAGAATCTGAGTCAGCGTGTTTGAAAACTGTATTGCATGCTGTCATCTCCTTTTGGCAGGATAAAACATACGATGCATTTCAGGCCGCTACGTCTCTTTGCATTTGTGGTTTTTATCTCTTTGCACACTATCCGAAAGATAAAATGTCGTGATTCGAAAAAGATGTTATCAATCCCTGTGACAAAAGAATTCAAAGTTGAACGCTGTATTAATGCTGCATGAGCGGATTACTCCAGGTTCTCAGACACAGCAAAAGCGTGAGAAGCACGCGGATTTTTGATAGTCCACGCCGCTTTAGCAAGTATTTTCATGATTTTCTTTCATCAAGACTATAATAAACACACTCTGGATTCTATCCATTCTATGAGAAAGTAAAACGTTCTATTAAGTAAAATCCCAAAATACTATCTTTCCAAGATATGATACAGCACTTTTCGTCAGCGAAACTTTTTTGGCGAGACGGAGTTTTGTGCTCGTAGTTGAGACTACTAAGTATATAAACGAAATAGACATATGGATATTGCAAAGTGTTATACAGCAAACCTCTTCTCAGAACGTAGTTTGGCTGCTTAATACTTAGGTGAGATTACTAAGTAACAATAAACATGTATATATCCAGATTTTGTCAAGCATTGCAGAGATGAGTACTCTGTTCGCTACTTCTTGACATAAAACACGGCGTTTCCATCTTGGTCGAAACTTTGGGGGTTTTGACATGCAAGTATTAATAACAATTTCAAACAAAACTAATATGATAAAAGCGAACTTATTATTATTGGTTGAACGACAAGTTGCCTTCCACAACCAAAATATTTGATGGCTTCATTAGCTTCTTCCTCCTCGAAGCACACTGATTGCTATTGCACAGAATTACTTTAAATAGGTAAACATCATTGTAAAAGTAAAATGAAAAGGTGTGATTTTACATAGCGACTACGTACCCATATCTGGGTCTCAAATCGCTTAACACTTTACCCCCTGATCACCGGGCCGCTTGATCAATCCTTTGCTGGCACCTGGCAACAAAAACAGCGACAGACATCAAAGACGCACACAGACAGGTACCAGTACCGACACCACTCCCTGGGGATCCTTCCAACCCAAAGCTGGCTCATGGCCGCACACAAGGATTAACTGCACAACAGTGTGCCACCCCTGTCCTCTCAGATACCCCGTTTTACTCCTGGGTGGAAGAAGCAACATCAGTCAAGCATCTTGGTCAAGGATGGATCTTCAGGAACTGCACAGGTTCGCAAACAACTACAAGTCTAGCGCGCTATCCAGAGAGAGAGAGAGAGAGAGAGAGAGAGAGAGAGAGACAGAGAGAGAGACAGAGAGAGCAGACCAGAGCTGTACAGACCAGACTAGACTAGACCAAACCAGACAGACAGACAGATAGACA
>JAWQFJ010006868.1:0-12500 GCA_034096865.1 Theodoxus fluviatilis | reverse complement strand
AAAAATTGGGAAATAGAGAAAAAAAAAATTTTTGATATATTTAACAACTGACTGTCCCATATACCCGTACCACATCCTAATAGTCCCATTGTACCTATGCTCTCCTTTCTTCCCCTCGGCCAACTCCTCTTTTCTGTTTTTTCTTCTCTACTTCTGAACTTTCATCACCCGTCATTCTCCATTCTTTCTCGGGTCGGATGTCGTCATGCTCATTTCTTCTCCCACGCCTATTCTACTTTTCTCTTCTTCCGTCCCCTCTCCTACATCTGTGTGCGGGGTACACCTGGGGTTCCTCATTTTCTCTCTACCATCCCATCAGTAGCCCCGAGTTCTCTCGTCTCTCGAACACCCCGTGACTTCCTCTCTGACCACACCCTCCCTCCCACCCCGTACACACTCCTGTACTCTCCTCTCGGGGGGGGAACTTCGATCTTCTCTACCGTCTCTCTCTGCTATGCCTTGTAGTGTTCTCTCACACTCCTATCTCCTTTCCTCATCTCACGTCCCCCCTCCTCTTCCGCTCCTCCTCTCTCCTCCTTCCGTCCTCTCTCCATCTTTCTCTCCTCTATCGTTCCCATGCTCTCCCTTCTTCTCCCTCGTCTCACCGCTCCCATCTCCTCTCCACATATCACCTACCTTCTCTCCTCCTCCTCTCTTCCGCAAAAAAACAATTCTCTTAAGCCTTTTCTCCTCCTATCTCCTCTTCCGCAGTGTGTCCCTGTGCTCCATCTTCGCCTTTCTCCTCTTCTCGTCATCGAGGGCCTTCTTTATCTTCTGCTCTTCGCTCTTCTATCTCGGGTCTCGGTTCGTCTACTCCCTCATTCAACCTTCCGGTTTTTCTGCTCTCTCTCCCCTCTCCTTACCTCCTCGGGGTCCCCCTCACTCTACGCCTCCCCCACCCCCCCCCTCTCGCCGCTCTCCTCTCTCGTCCTCCATGTCGCTCTCGCAGTCCTGCCTCCTCGTTCCTCTTGGCTCCCGGCCGCTCTTTCTCTCTTCTAAGTCCACGGTCCCCTCTCTACCTCCCTCGCTCGCAGCTCTCCGGCCTCCTCCCTGTGTGTCTTCGCCCACTCTCTTCCTCTCTCCTTTTCGTTTCGTCAACTCTCTCCTCTTCCCTCCTCTGTCATCTCCCTCCATCCTCTTATCATCCTCGCAGTCTCGACCTCTCCCTTCTCTCTCTACTCCCGCACCTCATCTCCTCCTTCGTACACATCGCACGGTCTGTCTCAGTCTCTCTCTCTCGATGCACTACCTCGTCTTCCTGTCTATCGATTCTTCACTCTCTCTTTCATCTCTCTCTTTTCATGCTGCCTCGCCACAAAAATACGTAGGGTCTCATCCCACAAACCCCGCCTCCCTTCATCCACTTCCACGCCCTCTTCTCTCATCGACTCTCTCTCATCTGGTCTCGTCATCTCCGTAGCCAGGTCGTCCGTACCACAACCTATCCGAACAAGGGTACGCATTCCCCAACCCGCTGTGCCAGTCCAACCCTCTGCTCACCAGGGGCATCACCCCACTCTCTGCGGCCTCTTCGTGGTCGCCCTCCGAGCCTGCTGGTCTTCAAATGAGCTACGTCCTTTTCTCTCTCGGCTTATCTACTCCTAGCCTCTGTCTTTCTCATCTTCTCTTTATCGTCCCCTCCCTCTGCTAACGTATATCGCTATTGCGATCTCTGCGTTCTTCTGCCCCGAGCCCATTACAGACCAATTCTAAAATCTGCTCTTTTCTCCTGTTGGCAGTCATTCGCTTCTCTTGTAGTACTGTTCGCTCGTAGAGAACTAGTCATTTTCTGTCTCATCTCTGTCTCCCTTCTCTCGCTCTCTTCTAATCCTTGTCTCTCTCCACTAGCATCTCTCTCGTAGCTCCTACTCTTCTCCCGCAGTCGGTCACCTCCCCTCACACGCTGGAGTCAATACAGCTCGAATGATTTGAGGTCGTCTTGTTAGGATTCCGTATAGACTCTCTCCCGTCTCCGCCATGGGTTCCGGGGCCCTAGAGTTGCTCCTCCGCGTTCAGACGAATCCCGATAAATCTTTCGGCAGTAATCAGTCTGTTCAAAGATGTGATTAGCCGCCCAACCTTGCTTGCACCTCCGTGTGACGCGCTACTCCCAATCATGCAACAAGTCGATACCGACCAAGGCCCCCTTGCGGAGCTCGATTGCATGTGTGTAGCTACTCCTCGGAATAATGTCCATCTCTGCGTGACGTGGGGGCACGACCTCATCCAGTCCGAGGTCGAGGGCCTTGTGCGGTCTCTCCTCGACTCTCGGGTGTTTTCGTTCTCCTTTCTCCATCCCGGTAACTCCCTGTCGTCGGTCTCCTCTCTCCGCCCTCAACTACTATCCTCGACGACTCTCTTTTCTCCTTTCCTTCAGTATCACTTCAGTGATCTGGCGTTGTCCTCGTCCGACTTTCTGTTTGTGATATTGGTGTTGGTTGTGGTGGTTGTTTTTGATTGAGTGTCTGTTCTTTTGTCTTTCCTGTTGATTGGTGTTGCTCTTCGTCCGTTGTCATCTCTCACGTCGGGTTCCTACTTCTGCTGCATCCGTCTTCTCTCTGTGCTGGCTCTCTCTCTGTCTCTTCTCTCTCTCTCCTCTCCCATCATCTATCAGTATCTCTTTCCGCCCTCTCAATTCCACGTCAGTTCGGATGTAGCTTGCGTCCGCGGATCAAGCCGAACCCTCGTTCTACTGCCCTCTTAGTCCCCTCGACTGCTCACATCGAGAATACTCCTCAAGTCGCCCTCGTTACCCTCCGTCCACCCAAGTGTCCCCCCTAGCCCCCTCAACTCCGACCCGTGACCCTACACCGATAGTCCATCCTACTCCGCTGGTTAACGATGGACCACCGGAGCTGTCTAGTCCTTCCCCCACCCAGCTCCTCCACGTCCCGAATCATCCGCCCTGGCTTAACGTCCACACTCCCCGATCACTAAGGAGCTCACCGCCTCGCATCGTTCCGGTACGAACCCCCCTCGACACCATCGGAACTCGGAGTCTTCTCTTCACAGGTCCTCACCCGATCCATCATCGTCGGGGTCGCCACAACAAGTCGCGAACCACTTAATTGCACGCGCGGGTAAACGCAACCCCCCTCGCCCTCTCTCTCAACTGTCTCGGGGCGCACGGTAACGGTTCCCCCCATCCGTCCTCTTCTCTCTCAATCTAGGAGTCTCCAATCTCCCACTCCACCGCATCATCCTAGGCTCAAGCGCGCAGCGTGCTCTCATGTCTTTTCCGTCTACATCCTCGTCCAGGTCCCGATCACATCCACTCGTCGCCTTCTCGTCCCCAGACCGGGAAGTCCCCTTCCATCGCCTTGCAAGACAACATGGCCCGACGACGCACCCTATCTCAAGTCTCGTCCACGTCGTCCTTCCCCCTCTCTGACACCGCACTCATCTCCTGCTTTCGTCTCTCTCTCTCCCCCCCCCCCCCCCCCCGGCCTCACAATCCTTCATTCTAAGCTCTTAGCTCTCGTCTGCTCACACCCTCCTCACCTACTCTGTCCCAACATACGGGTCGCCATCCTCGGTCAGACTCCCTTCTGAGCCTCTCGTCTCCCCCTCTACCCCAGACCCGTCTGCCCGCTCTTCCGGGCTTCACCGCCCATACTCTCTTCTCGATAGTGTCGTTCGGTTATAGTCAGTCGCTACCTCTCACACTTCCCCACTCTCGTCATCTCATTCTTCCCAAGGCTCCAAGTACCACCCCTTTCGGCAACGACACCCGCGACATCGCACTCCCGTCACCTTCGAAGTCCTCGCAGATCGGCCCAATTCACGTCCTTTCGTTCTCTCTCTTCTCTGATCCCCCCCGACACGCCCTCACTTAGATCTCCGTCTGAGTGGTACCTTCTCGTGCATCTCTGCTGCTCGATGCTCCCGTCCATTTTCTCATCTCCCGGCTCTCTGTACGTTCTCTCTTCACCTGTCGAAAGTGTAAACGAGTCATCAGTTCTATCTTTCCTCTCACTCTCGTTACAACTATTCTGTCCTCTCTCCCGATCTTCACGCACTCGATCGATCGACCATCTACAGTCACGTCTCGCCTTCTCGCTCCAAATCGTTCCGCCCCGTTCACACTTATCTCTCGGGAGCCACTCGCATCCCCCCCCCCCCCCCCCTAACGACTCCTGCCTCCCAGAACTCTCTCCAAAGCTATCGGACGAGCGCATCTTCTCTTCTAGTACTCAGCCAATACTCTCTCTCAATCATGGTCCCCCCCCCCCCCATTCTCTGTAGTCTCGCCTCCTCCCAAGGTTTCACGACTGGGCCCATCTCGGCGTGTTTCATCTCCCTATCCAGGTGCTCGTGCTCCTCACTTTCTTCCACTCTCCCCCCGTCAAACTTCCCCGACTTGACCCCACATTAGTCCCGCGTCTTCTCCCTTCCTCCAATCTCCTCTCTTCCTCTAGCCAGACACTTGCCAATCGTCTCCTCCCTCACTATGCTCGCAAGAGGAGCCCGCGTCGGCTCCGCCACAGAAAGTTGTCACCAGTTTCAGTACACCTTCCCGGACCCGTATGCCACAAATACACGATCTTCTGCCTCCTCTCTCACCGCGCGGTCCGTCTGGACAAGACGTCCCCCTCCCTCTTAATATCCTGACCTAAACAGAGCGTCTCTCTCTCGTCTCGCCTTCTAATCCTGGCCCTCTATTCTTTCTCTCTCTCCCCCTCCTCTCCCTCCCTCGAGCCACTCAACCCTATCTCCGTCATCATCCAATTCAGCTCACGTCTTTTAAGGACTCTCCCCCCCTTCATTCATCTGACCCCCCTCTGGTGGCCATCTTATAGGCCCCTCTCTCGCTCCTTCTTCCATTCTGGCCTAGCGTCTTAGACAGCTCGCTCCTAGCATGCACAGCCCCTCCTGTTCAGATCGCCGGCGGCATCTTTCCAACCGGTCACACAGGTTTACTCCCCCCCCCCCCCCCTCTCCGGAGCTCCCCAGCTCTACAGATTCTCCCTTCCCTCTTCGGACAGCTCTCATCGTTCTCCGTGCCCCTCTCGAACGTGGTCCTTCCGAACGTCCACCCCGTTCCAATCGCTACTCTCGTCCTCCATTCTCCCCAAACCATTCTCGCCTGACGGGTGTCTCCCCGCGTGACACTCAAACGGCAGACTACGAACGAATTCTATGCCCCATCCCAAGACCTCGCCTCGCGTCCTCTCACTTCTCAACACTCTCTCACAGAAAGGCTTTATCACTTATCTCTTCCATCATTCTCTCTCCTCGGCCTCCTCCTCCTCTCGTGCCCACGTGCCATCCGCTGGCACTTTCTCATCGCTCCGCTCCCCTCGTTCCCTGCCGGAGTCCCTCGCGCTCCCCCCCCCCCCCCCCCCCCCCCCCCCCACCCCCCCTCTCTCTGTACGCACTACTCGTAGACCCCTGTTGCCTCATCGTCTTCCTCCCCCGTCATTCGGCTTCCATCAGATGGAACTATCCCAGTCTCAATCTACTATGCTCGTTCCCTCTCCTTGGTCCAGATTATACGATCAGCACCCCTCTCTCTCTCTCCTTTTCTCTCTGTCTAGCCCCCCACTCGCCCCTCCTCATGCGTCGCGGGGCCGTCCTTCGGCCCTTTGTTATTCTCCACGTCCGTCCTTCCCTCTTCTCTCGCCCTCGTTCTCTAGCATCAATCCATCCTTACGTCTCTCCCCTCTCCCTCACCTGACCGCGTCTCCTCCGATTTATTACTCATCTTCTGCATGCCACTCTCCTCTCCTCCTTCGCGTCGCAATGGGGCTCAACTGACCACATCTTCCTACCTCTTCTCTAAGGCTCTCCTCTCGTCTCGTAACTCGTCACCTACACGTGCTCCTTGTCACCCTCCACGTTCTTCTCACCTTGTGCCTCAGGAACCCCGCACCCATCGACACCTTTCTCCTTCCCTCACTCTCCATCTCTCTCTCTCGCCCTGCGCTAGCTTTCCTCCTCCGTTGCTGCCTCCTCCTCCGTGTCGTTTGGTGACACCACTCATTCCTTTAATCTGATCTCCCGCGTCTCTCTCTCTTCCCCTTACTCTTCTCATACCGCCTTTCACTCTCTTTTCGGCGGACTCTCTCGTCCTCTGTCACGTACCTCTATCGCAGGCATCTTTCTCTACGCATCTCGTTCCTTTCTCCGAACTCCCCCCTCTCGTTTATCCGATGGATGTCCCCCCTCTCTTCCGCTTCTTCTCCTGTCTCTCTCCATCGCCCTTGCGCGCCGACGGCTCCTCTAGCAGCCTACTCGACACTCCCTCTTCTCCCTGTTGCGCCTCTCCTCTCCTCACCCACGACCCCGTCACGTATCTACCCCGTCTCCTTGCTGCGTCATCTCGATCATTCTGTCTGCCTGCTTCCAAGTTACACGTGCTCCGGGCTCATCTCTCCCACGCCCATTCCCCTCGTAGCGCATCCCATTCGCGCTCTCGAGCCCAACTCTACTTCCGAATCCCCCCCATCCCTATGACCAATCTCACGCGTCTCTCATCTCTGTCCTGTCCCTCCTTCTAACCCTCCTCGCCCCTCGGTATGCCTCCGCTGGCCTCTCTCTCGCCCGTCCGTTTTGTCGTGATTTACTCCTCTCTTCACATACTCGTGCATCGTTCTCCGCCCTCTGCGTATTATCTCGCTCTCTCCACTAGTGAAGCTTGCTCCCTTCCTCCCTACTCGTCGGAGCTCTCCCAATACCATACAACAGTATCCTCCGCAATCTCCGGTCTCTCCTCGTCCCGCCCCTTGTTCTCTCCGACACGTGGATTCGCTCCCCCCATCCCTCCCCCGAAAGCTCCCCTGTCGGATCAATTTCCTCTGTAATTTTTCCTCTGATTCTCTCTTCTGGGTTCTTTTCTTCTCGTCCCGCCACCTCTCCTCTCCTCCTCCGTCCTCTTTTCCATCTTCTCTCCCTTACGCCGCCTCCCCTCTGTGCCTCCTAATCTCTCTTCGCCCACTCGCGCCTCACTCTCCTCCTCTCGCTGTCTTCCAATCTCAAACGCCTTCGTCCCTGCCTCTCATCTTCCTCTAGCCTCCAGTGTCCTTGCCTTACCCCGCCGTCCATCATCGGATGATCTTCAATCCTCAGTCCACTTTCTCTACTCTCTATGACCCCCTTCCAACCATAGACTCGGACAAGGCTAGCATCTCCCCCCCCTGATCTCCATCTCGTCGTTCTCTCCACTGATGACGCGTTCGCGATCCAACAGTATCAACTCTCTCTCATAGCCCCGCCTCTCTCCTCAATTTTAACTCTACTCCCCCATCTGGACTCTCCCATCACAACCTCCTATCGAACCCAATGCATATCCTCTTCTCTCCCAACTCCACAACAGGTCCTCTCCGAAGGCGCTCATCGAGTTCGCCTCCTCCTCAAGCCTTCCCTTGTCCCAAGCTATCACCAAACTCTCAGAGGCCGCCACTCCGACTCGCTCTCTCACCGACACTAGTCGCGCCCTCTCTCTCCCCTCTCTCGTAACGTCCTGTAAACGGTATCTCCCTTCTCTCTCTCTCACCAACGATCAATCGCTACCTCCTCTTAGTATCTCCATGGGCTTCTTCTCCCAGTTCTGTGCTCGCGGGCTCTCAGTAGAACAGTTCTTTGTCTCCTCTGCGTCAACGCGGTCTGACTCCCGTATCGCAACCAGTCTCCTTCAAATCTGCCCCCGGTGGACTCTATCCTCGTCCGCCTCAGGTTCATCCTCTCAATCGACCCCTCGGCTCTCCTCCCTACGGCATCCTCTGTCCGTTCTCCGTCCATCGCTCATCTCTCCCCACTCGTCTCTCATCTCCGCTGCCGACAACTTCGTCTCAAGCGCTATTGTCCTTCGAGCGTTCCCCCCTCTCGTTGTCCAACATCCCGTCGCCGGCTGTCTCTCCCAGTCCCCCTCGTCTCCAGCAACCATATCTCGCCGCCAAACTCTACTCAAAGCCCCCGTGTCCCCATAAGTCAGACCAGTGGATCTGCGTAGCGCTCTCTCGCCTCTCCCATAAAAACTCTCCGTGAACGCCTTTACTCTCTAAGGTTGCTCTCAGACGCATCTCTAGTCTGTCGCTCTCCAAGCCTCCCCAACACACCATTTGCCTCAACTGATCAGTACTCCACCTCTGAGTCCTAGACTGCCGAGCCTTCACGTGACTGCTCCGGATCCTACTCTACAGTTCACCCAACTCTCTCTCTCGCGGTACCAATCACCACTAGAAACGAGGTTCTCATCAGTGGCTAGCACATCTCTCTTCCGTCTCGAACCTGGGAAAGGGGCAGATGGTCGTCCCAGTCGGCTACGACCGTCGCAGCAAGGTCAACCCGCGAGACCCAGTATCAGCCCTCTCCAGCAGATGTACTCTGCACCTCCAACATCCTGTACTGCAAATGGCAGTCCCTGCTCCTCCACCCTCGACCTCTCTCCAATCAAAATAAACCCTTCCCCCGTCGCTCGTCTCCCTCCTCCAGGCTCCGTCGAGGACACACACACTTCGCTCTCCTCTCTCAGACAAGCCACAATCGATTCCGTAGGTAGTGAAGCACGTGGCTCCCGATTACTCTCCTCCTCCGTTGTCAGCTCAGGACTTCAGTTCTCTCCGCATTCGAATGCTCGCACCTCCATCTACTCCTTCACTCTTCTGATCGTGCCAACGTTCCGATATCAGGGACCTCTCTCTCATGAGCCGGCATTACATTATCATCGCCAGTCCCTCCGCTCCTCTTCACCCATCTCAATCACTCCGACGACACAATCTCTCTATCTCTGGCTTAAGTCCCGTCTTCTTCATTATCTCTCGATCTCTCTCGCAGAACCGTCTTCAGCATCCCCCACAGATCCTCTGCGTCACCTTCTCTCATCTCTCTCGGCATCTACCCTCGTCCGTTCTTCACCGATTCCAAACAACCCTACCCTGGTGGACGCTCACAACGCGTACCTTCCCTCTCATGACCTCCTGGACTCACACACCAGTGGTCCCCTCCATCGCACCCCCCCTCCACTCCTTACAAGACCTCATGAGCGGAGGACGACTAGTCCTGTCTCGCTGATCTGGCAGTGCTGTGTTTCTGACATAGCTCCTCTCCCTCTCCCCACCTACAGGTCTATACACTTGCCTTCTGCTACGTGAGGTCACGCGAGTCCTCCTCACTCTCCTCCTTCCGGGGACGCTTGTTAGCTTCCCACATGACTCTCGTACTCAATCCTCTTTCTCCATCTCGCATCTCTCTCTCGGAATCTCTATCCCGGTATCCGAAAATCATGAAACTTCCAAATTCAAGGTCAATGCGTGCTCTCACCGACAACTCTCTCCATTCCACCCTTCACACGGTCTCTAGTGTGGTCCGCGCATGACTCCAGGATACCCCTGGTTCTCCTCTCTTTCGCACTCGGAAGGTTATTCATCGACGGTCCAGTCCTGGCGCTGTTAACTGCGAGCGAAGCATTATCTACCAAACTTTCTCAACTCTCGCCTCGGACTCCGCGGGGTCTTCCGCAATCGCTAACTCTCTTCGCTTCACGCTCGTCATCCCACCCGTCTATTCTCTGCAACTGCCCCCACTCCGGCCATCCCTCACGCACCCATCGTCGCAGTCTCCACTCGCCGATATCCGATTCCCCTTTCTTCCACGTCGTATGTAGCCCATCCGCGATCCTCATGGATTAATCCCCGACTCTATCGTCTCTCGCTCACACGCTGGCCACACACAAGTCTGTTCGACTCATCTTACCGCTCTTCTGCTCTCGTCTTCCGGGGATCCCTCGTCCCGAGGGTCGGGACCAATACGACCTCTCTCTACAAATCCCTGTCTCTTGACGGGTATTCGTCCCGCTCCTCGTTAAATAGACGCCCCCAAATACTCATCCGTCCCCCCTCTCGTGCTGATGTTCCTACTCCTTTCCCGCCTCATCTCCGCATCAAACTTAAGTAACTCCGCTTCCAAGGGCGTCCTCCCCATCGGATCGGAGTGTAATTTCTCACTCGCTCTCTCAAGTCAATCTCTCACGCCCTCCCTCCGGCGCCGTCTGTGCGGGACCCGCCCATCTCATCCCAAAGTCCGCATACGATGTCCGTTCTCAGCTCATCTTCGTCACAAAATCAGTCACTCACACCGACTCGCGTCGAACTCGTCCTTCCCTCCCCCAACCTGTGTCTTTCTCGTCTCCACCTGCGTTACTCGGTCCCATCTCAGACTTTTCTCTTTTGGCTCGTCCAGGTCTCTTCGTATCATCTGCTCTCACGCTCCAGTCCTCTTCCCGCAGGGCTCTCCCTGAGAGCGGCCCAGTGTCGACGGAGTCACCTCAGCGCAGTGGGGGGCGCTACGTTGTTGGGTGGCGTCATGGGGCCAATGTACTCAACCATCCCTCCCGTAATCCGTCCTCGCAAGTCTTACTCCCATTCTCTCCTCATTCCTATACACGTCAATCGAGGGGGCATCCCTCGACGATCGTCCGTCGACTCACCTCTGCCGAATCCCCTCTCTTCCCCCTCCTGCTAGGGCTTCTCACCCAGTACCCCAACTGGCGCCCCGTTCCTATCGGGCGACCGACGACAGGTCTGCAAAGGAGACCACCAACTCCGTCCCCTACCTCAGCCTGCGCTGTGCTCCTCATGGTCCGTCAATCACACACGCATCAAAGAGCTCCTACTCCTCGCCAACCTTGCCTCAGTTGCTCGGCCGGAACGTCCCGGGGACACACCCCAACACCTCCGTCTCGCCCCACACGTCCCTCGGTAAGGAAGCGCGTAAGTAAACGTCATAACGGACTCAGTCCGCGCTCGTCCACTCTCTACTCGGCCCCACCTAATAATCCGGTGGTCAGCGTCTCCCACCATCGCGATGCCCCGCAGCACCAACCGGGTCATCGTACAGACCCCTGCTTGATCCACATCCTCTCTACCTCTGGGATCGGTCGGTGCAGCTCTCTCCCGTTTCGACTCTGTCTGCATCGATTCTCGCCGTCACTCTACCCTGGCCCTTCCGTGCAGTCCCTTCTCTATAAATGCCTCCGTAAGGAGACAAGCTCTCATCCCGACAGCCCTCTCTCCTCAGCGTCGCCTCGACGGCTGCACGTAGATCCAATAACCGTCGGCTCTCGCCACGTCTCGTATCTCCATCATGACTCCGCTCGATCACGGAGTCTCGTCCCAACCGTCTCTCCCTAACATGTCGGAAATCTTCTCCTCTCCCTGTGGACGATTTCTTGTCGTTTCTCCCCCCCCCCATCACCGATACTCCCGTGTATTCGACAGATAGAACCAGTTCCCATCCCCCTCTCATGAGACTCTCTCGCTTCTCTCGGCAGGATACATGTCCTCTAACCCGCTCTTATCAGGCAAAGTTGGACTCGTCTGAATCTGAACTCACCTAGTCAGCCCGATCTCTTGTACTCGATAAGCACACGATCAATCCCGGGCACATCCGTCAGTCTGCTCTTCAGCCCATCCAGGTCTCATCCCTCTCCCGCAGCAGAGTCAACGTGGTCACAGACCCTCGCTCCGGTTCATGTCGCCTCCAGAGGGCTGCCGCCGCTCTCGGCGTCCAGGCTACGGTAGTCTCCTCTTCATTGTCACCATGGTCTCTCCGGATTCTAATGTCTAGATGGGCGGTACGCTCTCACGTCAGTCACTCCCGAGCATCTACTTAGAGCATCTCCTGTGACGAACCCACCTTCTTCACCCTGCCGCGTCAATGTCCTCTCACTCTGATCTCGGGGTACCCACTCTTCCGTCTTCCTCTCAGCACGACACGTTAACTTGGTGTTAGATCCTTCGAATCGGTAGCTTCGTGGCCTCAACTCTCCCCGACCCGTATACACTCTACTGGAATAGCTTCTCAGGCGCGATCTACATCCCTCGTAGTGTCACTCACCAGGCACATTCTTTCTTCCCTCTCGCACCTCTGCCGTTCTCCATCAGGCTCACAAACAAACATCCATGCATCCGTTTTCCCCTCCAGATCCACCTAATCTGCCGCCGCTCTCGGCATCATCCCCTAGTCTCTCTCTCTCCCGCCTTCCAGGCTCACCTCGATCTCCTCGGTTGAAAGGATTCTCGAACTCCCACAGCCGAGTCCCTTTCACTTCGGCCTACTCTCCTCGCCTCCGTCGACCGTCAACTCTCGTACTCAAACTCCACTACTCGGCCCACTTTACCTCCTATCTCTCTCCCATGACACTCAGCCCCCGTAGTGCTCTTCGCGGTCCGCGTTCTCGTCTCCTCCCGTTTACCCTCCCGCGCGTTCTTCGCCGCCGGTCACCTCATCTCTCCGCTCGTTATCCGGGCAACACGTGATAATCTTTCTGATTCTCCATCCCCCACTGCCATAAGATCGGGATGTGTCTGTCTCTCCAAGTCACGGCTCTCGTGATCCGGTTTGGGATGGGTTATCCCTTCCGAGCTGCGGAGCACCGCCACCTCCTTAATTTCACCGTCATTCTATCCGTAGTGTCATAGTGGGGATCTTTCATCTCTCTCAATTGCGTACTCGGTCAAACCGATGACCTACGGAATAACGCAGGCCTTCGTCGGACCGAC
>JAWQFJ010006867.1:5000-19878 GCA_034096865.1 Theodoxus fluviatilis | reverse complement strand
GGGGACTCTTCCTTTCACTTGCCTGCCCAGGTCAGTACCGACATGATGGCCACCAGCCCTACTTGGCCGAGGCACAACATTGCAAGGTCACGTTGACACGGTCGCGACTCTACAGCTTCTAGCATCGGATCACACCTGCGGAGAGTCAGAAGAACATCGTATGTAAGCATTCGTTTTTGTAACGCGCTAATCTCACGACAAGCATGCTACAAGAACGGACATTTCAGGATTTTAACAGAGAACGTTTAATTCTTATAAAAGTCAGCAGTGATTCAGATCTCCATAGCGTTTCTGGACGTTTGCTCTAGAACTGAGGGCTCATGAAACACATCTGCAGCCAAATATCCAGAACCTCTTCGTATGTACATATAAGTGGAGTATCTCAAACGACCATAGTTGTCTGGATGAGTCACGTCTACCACGTTAGGTCCTCTGCAACGTCCTGGAGCAGAGAGACAGAAACCTTGGGCGCCTAAAAAGCATTTCATTTCAAGGACTGTGATAAAACTGTGTCTAGCATGGTGCTGTGCCACCAAGCGATCTGGATTTCTTGGCAAAGGACCAAAGCAACTGGGAGGCGGCCGCAAGGAAAGTGACAGCCACCTTCGAGGAGTCCAGACAGAGCCGACTCGCCATTGCCAGGGAGAGAGGGAGGGCTGCAGCTCAGGACACCTGCAGAGCTGCCTTCCATTGTCCCCGCTGTCCCCGTCACTGTGCCTCGCGTGTCGGCCTGGCGGGTCACTTCAACATACAGAGTCGGAGAAGAGACTAAACTGCGCAGTCTGCCACTCTTGCTTACGAAAGGCAACGACTACAGGCAAATCATTCGAGGACATGAAACACCTTTCTTCCCGAGATGCGTTCAGGAAAAAATGGAAACAAACAAGATTAATTCCAATCAAGTACCTCCGCACGTACATCAGCATCGACCTGTGCAAGTTAGGACTGTTTACACACAAGCGGGTCGCGTGTCATATTTCTATACTCCTACACTGAGTAGCTTTCTAGTATAGGCTTTGAAGCCTAACAAGGAAGACATGGTATATATTAGTTCTGATCGATGGGTTATGTTTGCTGTGCATACAAACGGAGTAGCGAGGCCATAATGGTCTGAAAGATGACCTCGGAATTCTTGTCATCATTAGTTGCTGTCTTCTGTTTGCTCTCGACAGCACTGCCTTTCACTCTTTGACGTGAACAATGAGGTGTAGCAGACGCCAATATCATGATGTGTTCCCCTGTTGTTTTCTCTGAGCTGAGCGTGTTTCCTTTCCGGACCTCTGTGTGGAAATCATCACCTTCCTGGAGCAAAAGCCAGTTAAATTGCGTGGAGATCAATGGCCCATATTGAGATTCTCGCTTACCAAGGAGCAGGAATAGTTTCCTGCGCAATAGCCATGGTGTCCTGAGGCAAACATTTTGCTGACTTACACCCGTAGACAGGTCTGTCACAACTTCCTGCAGGATGACATGAGTGCGCTGTTGAATATGCATGATTCCACCCGGTCCCGGTCATGGCAATCCAAGTGTGAAATGATCATTCAAGATGTAATAGCCTGTAAATATTTATTCATTTTTTCATTCAATCTTTCATTCATTTACAATTCATTCACTCATTCATTCATTCTATAATTAAGACATTTGGCTTGATGAATGTATTTTTTGGCTGATATCAAAATAAGATTTACAAAAAGAGAAGCCAATTTATCACCAAAGAATATAGAATATTTACCTTTATGGAGTGTTGCCTTCCTGATTTTTAGATATTGCTGTAGTTTGCACCAGAAATCTTGAATCGTTTGACACTCCCAGAAAAATTGTTCTTGTGTTTCTACACAACACCAGCAAACATCCTCAAAGTGAAGAAGATGATTTCCCTGTACGTAGAAGGAAGGTGTTTGTTGATATAATCCGGTGTAGGAATTTGAACGGAAAGATCCGTAGCTGAGTATTCATTGTGCATTGCTTTGGCAGAGTATAAATTCTTTCCCAGTCAATGTTATTGCCCTCTAGTGATTTTTTTCCACTCCTTTTTGGGGGAAATGAATGTCTATGTTCATGTTATCAATTAGAACTGAGTAAAAGAAATTAGTACATTTTGATACCTCATTTATTTTCTCTCATTTATTCTTTCGCACTGACTTTGACATTGGTTGTTTTCTATTTTTAATATCTATTCCTGTGGAATGGACTTTTTAATGGAAGCCATCCACTACATCCAATTTGAATTTTGTCTTCAGACTGAAGAAACTGGCTAGATCATTGTTTTCAAAAATATGTTTCGACTGCAAGATACCCGTGTCAGCTCATTTTGGACTTGATTGGTACCCTGCAATGAGAGATATTTGAATTACACCACAAGGATTGTTCTAATATATTGTCGGCTGGATTTTCTGTCCCAACAACCTTATTCCAATGCTTTATTGCATCATCAAAGAAAGTATTTTGAGAAATGTACAGCTAGCTTGAGGTGTTTTTCATTCAAACTTGAGTTCAAGAAAATCGAATTCCCAATCTTATTAAGATTAGGCCCTATGTCTAAATGTTTTCCATTCTCCTTGATTGTTAGGGTTGAGGTACCGTTTTATCCGGTTTTCTTTAATTATCCAACATTTTATAGCCACTTCTTTCTACCTTTTGATATAATACAGCCAGCCAGCGCATCACGAGGCAAGATATGCCTACTTCCACTGATATATTTAAATATAAACTTATTTGAAATATATGAAAGTCCACTTGTAGAAGAAGCGAGAACAATATGCACACGCGAAACAATGGATGTATGCTTTGATCATGCTCGCTGTACATCTCTGTAAACTTTGACATACCTTACCTCTCTTTGCTGATCTCCAGGTCTCAGAAGCACAGGTCAGAATGCACAGGCAGCTCACCAGGTGTCGACGACAGTTCACAACTTCAGGGATGCCAGGAATTTTCAAGGACTCGTTCAGTTGCAGAATATTGAGGCGAAGCGTCAGTTTCCGAGCGCTTGTCGCTCGTTGACTAGACAAAGAAGTTGATTTCTTCAGGAGATGAGCTACTAAAGTATTTTCCTGAAATTAAATCAGGAAACTTCCAATCATCTGTCTCTATCTTCTTACGTGACTTTGTTCCAGAATAGTTGGTTTCTGAAAAGGTTAAGAACAGAATCGCTTGGAAAATGGGGTTTCTTCCTCTGCAGACTATCACGTCCTGTTAACCAAACTCTTCTGGGGATTTTGCAGCTTCTCTTGCAAGCAGGCATCCCTGACGTATGGTGGTAACACTGAGCCTATTGATCCGTGGCGGTGCCCTCCCATGAATCGATCAATGCTGTTAGCAGCCAGCCCTCGTGACTCCACCCACAAGTTTCGTAATGTTGACGTCACGATGTAGGACGATGGCATTTTCATTGCAGGTAGAGGAAATGAAATATTTTAATGACTGTCTGAAGGAATACCTCTGGGATGGCGTCCTGCTAAATGAAGATTTCGAGTTTCTGGCAAAGGACAAAATTAGTCGGGCGTCGGCAGCAAGAGAGGCAACAGCCACCTTCGAGGAGTCCAGACAGAGCCGACTCGCCATTGCCAGGGAGAGAAGAAGGGCTGCACCTCCATTCTAGTCCACTAGAGACTTCGCCTGTCGGCGAAACAGTCTCTAGCACAGTTGACATCACGTGATGGAAGGATTTCGTCCGAAAATTTCAAATGAGAGTCACACGAGAGATTTGTGGGATAGCCGATCTGCTCCCTGACATACAAAGTAGTTCTAAGACTATTTCGCACGAAACTCAAAACTTACTTTTGTTGAGGCAATAAACAAGCGTTTATTCGATAAAATAAAATGTTTGTGCTGAAAAGGAAACAAGTTTTTACATCTGAATGATTTCTGTAAAAAGGGGAGAGAAAAATAGTATCAGAACGAACCACACTACACCAAACAGCATTACACCAGACCACACCGCAAAACACCACACAACACCACAACAGAAGACACCACACCAGACCACATCACATCACACCACACCAGATTCCACACCACATCAGACCAGCCCACACAACACCACAATATAAGACATCAAACCAGACCATGCAACACCTTACAGCGCCACATCATACCAAACCACAGTTCACTTCAGTTCAGTTCAGTCTCTTAACCCTGAGATAGGTTGTTGAGGCACCACTGATGACTTTCGGACAATCTTCCTCCATCGATATCTATCCTCTGTGGCTCGCTGTGAGTCAGCAAAGGTCAAGCCTGTCCACTCTTTGATGTTGTCTTCCCACCTCTTTCTCTGCCTGCCTCTCCTTCTCCCACCTGGTACGGTACCTTGCAGGATGGTCTTGGCCAGCTCACTGCCTTTTGACAATTGACCGTACCACTTCAGTTTTCTGCTTTTCACGAGTGAGAGCAGGTCTTCGTACTGTCCAAATGCTCTCCTGATCATGTTGCTGACTTCCTCATCGTGACATGGTTTTTATATGAGATGTTCAGAATCTTGCGGTAGCATCTCATTTCCAGGGCTTGTATCCGTCTCTGTAGTTCAGATGTCAGTGTCCAGGACTCGCATGCATACAAGAATATGGAGATGGCCAGCGTGCGCATGAGCCTGATCATCGACGCAAGAGTGATATTTCTGTCACGCCATATTGGCTTCAACTTTGCCAATGCTGCTGTTGTTTGTGCTATCCTGGACAGTATCTCTGGTTTCGACCCTTCATCAGTCACGATAGATCCCAGGTATTTGAAGTTGTTCACAGCTTCCAGTTTTTGGCCCTTCACTTTGATTTCCATTTTGAAGCCCCGAGGGTTGTCCGTCATCACCTTGGTCTTCTCGGTGCTGATCTCCATGCCATATGCCTGTGAGGTCTTGTCCAGATGTTCGACAAGACTAGTCAGCTCCTCTTCTCTTCCTGCTAATCCATCAATGTCATCAGCAAAACATCACAGATGCTGATTGATCCTTCGTGGTCTGCTAGGGCATCAGTCATTATCCTTTCGAGGAAGAGGTTGAAGAGTGTAGGGGAGTGTAGACCACCCTGTCGGACTCCGACCGTTGTCATGAACCATTCGCCTGTGGTACCATTGAACAGGACTGCGCTGGTCGCTCTGTTATAGAGATGTTCGATGACTTTAATGATCTTGGAGCTGATTTTGTAGCTTCTCATTGTGGCCCACAGCGCAGCATGCCAGACTCTGTCAAATGCTTTCTTAAAGTCTATAAAGACATGATACAGATCTTGTTGGTCAAGAAAGGTCAAGAAGGCCATGAAAAGTGCCAAGGAGGAGTGGATCAAACACCAATGTGATGCAGTTGAGGAGAACCTCCAGAAGAATAACACCAAGAAAGCATACCAGATAGTCAAAGACCTTACAGCGACCAAACAAGGGCGGGTCAACACCATACAAGACAAGAGCGGGATTTGTCTCACAGAAGAATGCGAAATCATGAAATGCTGGACTGAGTACTGCTCTGAGCTGTACAACTATGACACCAAAGGAGATCATAAAGTCCTCAGACTACCAAGGAAGACAACTACTCAATTGTTCGAGAAGAGGTGGAGACAGCGGTTAAGTCCCTCAAGAAAAGGAAGTCAGCTGGGGTTGACAACATCCCAGGGGAACTCATCCAGGCAGGAGGCAACGCAATGATCGATGCACTTACAAAGATCTGCAATAAGATTTGGCAGACGGGAGTTTGGCCAACCCCGTGGACACAGTCCCTAGTGATTGCATTGCCCAAGAAAAGAAACCTGCAAATGTGCCAGAACTACCACACAATCAGCCTCATCAGCCATCCCAGCAAGGCCATGCTGAAAGTACTGCTGAACAGATTAAAACCTCAGGCAGAGAAAATCATTGCTGAAGAGCAGGCAGGTTTCAGACCAGGTAGGAGCACCACCGAACAGATCTTCAATCTGAGAGTCCTGTGTGAGAAACATCTACAACCAAACCACACAACAGACCAAACCACACCAGTCCACACCACACCAGTCAACACCACATCAGACAACACCACACCACACAATCGCAGATCAATCAACACCGCACAACACCAAACCTCACCACACCACACCACACAACACTAGACAGCACACCACCACACCACACCATACCAGACACACACACCGCACCAGACCACACCAAACCACACCACATCACACCAGATTCCACAACACCAATCTATACAAGACCACACCACACAAAACCACACTATAAGACACCACACCAGATCATGCAGCACCACACAACACCACACAAGACCACACCACACTAGTCCACATCACATCAGACCACACCACACCACACATTTGTGGATCACACAACACTGCACAACACCAAACCTCACAACACCACACAACACTAGACAACACCACACCAGACCACACACGACATCACCGCACCAGACAACACTACACCACACATCACACCACACAAAACACACACCACACCACATCAAACTACACCACACAACACCAAACCACCTCAGACCACACCACACAACACAACACCACACAACCCCACACCACAACAGCACACAACACAACACCACACAAAACACACCACACCAAATTACACCACATCAAATCACACCACACAACACCAAACCACATCAAATCACACCACACAACACCAAACCACACTAGACTACACCACATTACACAACACAAATCAACAGCACACCACAGCAGACCACATCACACCACACTCGACCACACAACACCACACTAGACAACACCAGATCAGACCACACCACACCACACACCAGACTATACCATACCATACTACACCACACTAGACCACACATCTCACGGACCACACAATACCACGCCACACCAGACCTCACAACACCACACAACACCAAAGCACACCACACCACATCAGACCACAACACACCCCACCAGACCACACCACACCAGACAACACCAGACTAGACCACACCACACCAAACCACAGCACACTACACTATACTACACTATACCACCCCAAACGACGCACTACACCACACGAAACCACACCACACCATACAATATAACACTACACCAAACCAGACCACACTACACCAGACCGCATGAGACAACACTGGACCACACCACACCACATCACACAACACCACACCACATCACACAACACCACACCCCACCACATCACACAACACCACACCACATCACACAACACACCCCACCAGACCACACCACACCAGACCTCACAACACCACACAACACCAAAGCACACAACACCACACCACATCACACAACACACCCCACCAGACCACACCACACCAGACAACACCAGACTAGACCACACCACACCAAACCACAGCACACTACACTATACTACACTATACCACCCCAAACGACGCACTACACCACACGAAACCACACCACACCATACAATATAACACTACACCAAACCAGACCACACTACACCAGACCGCATGAGACAACACTGGACCACACCACACCACATCACACAACACCACACCACATCACACAACACCACACCCCACCACATCACACAACACTACACCACACTACACAACGCCACACCAGACCAGAACACACCACACCACACACCAGACCACACCACACTAGACCACACCACACCAGACCACACATCACAACACCACACCGCACCACACCACACCAGACCTGTAACACGACACAACATCAGACCACACCACACCACATCAGATCACAACACACCACACCTGATAGATGGTTGGCTGGCTGGTTGTTAGTTGGTTGGCTGGCTGACTGTCCATTAGTTGGCTGGCTGACTGTTATGTCTGGCTGATTGACAGACAGTTGTCTGTTTGTCAGGTAATTATTTTGCTGGCTGGTTGTCAGTTGATTGACAGGCTGACTGACTGCCAATTAGTTGTCTGCTTAGCTGACTGTTGGTCAGTTGTCTGGCTGGTTGACTGTCAACTTTCTGGCTGGCTGGGTGACTGTCAGTTTGTTGGCTGGCTGGTTGATGTGTTTGGCTGGCTGACAGTCAGTTGTCTGTCTGTGTGTCTGTCTGTCTGACTGTCTGTCTGTCTGTGTGTGTGTCTGTCTGTCTGTCTGTCTGTATGTCTGCCTGTGTGTGTGTGTCTGTGTGCCTGTCTGTCTGTCTGTGTGCCTGTCTGCGTCTGTCTGTGTGTGTCTGTCTGTATGTCTGTCTAGCTGCCAGTAACTTATCTCTCTGGCTGGTTCTCAGTTGGCTAATTGTCATTTGTCAGGTTGGCTATTGACTGTCAACTAGTTGTCTTGCTGGGTGGCTGTCAACTGCCTCTCTGTCTGGTTAGCTGTCAGTTACTTGGCTGGCTGGCTTTCAAATGGATGACTGGCTGAGTTATATGGCTGGCTGGCTGGCTGGCTGACTGTCAGTGTGTTGCCTGCCTGGCTGTCAGCTGGCAAGCTGGGTGACTGGCTGTCAGTTGTCTGGCTGGTTGACTATCTGTTAGCTGTTTGGCTGACTGTCAGTTCAGTTATCTAGCTGGCTGACTGTCAGTTGTCTGAGTGCAGTTAGATGGCTGGCTGTCTGGCTGACTGTCAGTCATCTAGCTGTCTGACAATCAGTTGTCTGCTCGAGTGCAGTCAGCCAGCTAGATAACTAACAGTCAGCCAGACAGCTAGCTGAAATCGGCCAGACAGACAACTGACATTTAGCCACCCAACTAACTGACAGTCAGCCAGCTAGATAACAAACAGTCACCCACAAAGCTAGCTGAAAGTCAGCCAGACATACAACTGACAGTCAGCCAGGCAACTAACTGAAAACTCTTCTTTAGATGTAAATAGTGGACTCCCGAGTGCTCGTAGGGCTGGGAAGCTGGGACGGCATGCAGCTTGTTGTTTCAGGTCAATTTATATATATTTCATGATGGAAAAAAAGTGTAGGTTCAGCAGGTAAAAATAGGGTCAGTCGTGTTACCATAACCATAGCTATATATATATATATATATATATATATATATATATATATATATATATATATATATATATATATGGTAACACTCAAGGGTTGGCCTGGGGGGGCTTAGACCAGCATTTCAGCATCATCTTGTGCACATGCTTCGGGCAGTTATCGGGGCAAGGCAGCATAGCCGGTTGCCCTGCTCAATGAACTGGATCAACTCTATGTCTTTCTTGTCTCCATAAGGCAGCGATCTGTAGCTGAACATTTCCCAAAGAGTGATGCCACAGCTCCAAACATCACTGGCATGGGAGAAAGGCACATAGTTGACACTCTCTGAAGCGTACCATTTGATAGGCCATCTTCCCCCACTGGGTTGCCTTGTAGTAATCACTGTCCCTCCACGTAGCTTGAGACAGTCCAAAGTCACTAATCTTGGGTCATCTAGATCCCTTGGGGACATCTAGATCCCTTGGGGACATCTAGATCAACGGGGATCATCTAGATCATACTGGGGGACATCTAAATCAATGGGGGTCATCTAGATCACACTGGGGGTCATCTAGATCACACAGGGGGACATTTAAATCACACTGCTGACTGGAGGTCATCTAGATCACACTGGGGGACATCTAAATCAATGGGGGTCATCTAGATCACACAGGGGGACATTTAAATCACACTGGAGGTCATCTAGATCACACTGGGGGCCATCTAGATCACAATGGGGGCCATCTTGATCACACTAGGGGGTATCTAGATCTTACTAGGGGACATCTAGATCACACTGGGGGACATCTAGATCACACTGGGGGCCATTTAAATCACATTGAGGGACATCTAGATCACACTGGGGGTCATCTAAATCATACTGGGGGTCATCTAGATCACATTGAGGGACATTTAGATTACACTAGTGAACATCTAGATATCACTAGAGGTCATCTAGACCACACCAGGGGTCATCTAGATCACACTTGAGGGCAACTAGATCACACTGCGAACATCTCTAGATCACATTAAGGGACATCTAGATCACACTGGGGGTCATCTAGATCACACTAGGGATCATCTAAATCTCACTGGGGGTCATCTAAATCTAGCTGGGGGTCATCTATATAGATCACACTACAAAACACTTTTTTTTGCTGGTGTGTGTGTGTGTGTGTGTGTGTGCATGCATGTGAGTGTGTGTGTGTGTGTGTGTGTGTGTGTGTGTGTGTGTGTGTGTGTGTAGATTGCGTGTGTGTACGTGGGGCTTGGTGGGGTGGTAGATGCATGTTTGAGTGGGTGTCTGTGCATGTGTGTTTGTGTATGGCGTCTCTGTGCATGTATGCACATGTACACATAGACACCTCACCCCCCAAACACACATAAGCACACGTACACACATGTACAAATACACAACCATGCATGCACTGATGCAGGAGCTATATATAGGCATTATACTGTGCGCGCGTGTATGTGTGTGTGCGTGCGTGTATGTTCTTCTTCTTTTCCTTAGTCTGCCGCCTTCAACAATGTTATCACGTCTTTAACAGCATGTACAGTGCCCAGGAAAATCACAGGCTATGTTCACCTGCTTCCATCTGAAGGCGTTGAGATCTACAGAGGTAAACTACGCTAGCGAGTCGCCGCGATTGCTGACAAAACTAGTCGACAGTGACAGGTACTTTCAGTCTGGTCTAGTTTGCATGTTAGATGTAGTTAACTAAGGCAGGCATCTTTCATGCTCAAGCGTCAAGCGTCGAAGATTTCGTTGCGATAACACACATTCGGCTTGTATTTGCGCGCTGTTCTTCGCCCGGTCTTCCTCCAGCAATCAATAATTCACTCGATCTCTCCACCCACTTCTCGCTCTTCGCCATGTGCACGAGTAATAACAATCCGGAGTGAAGGGCGGAACACTTTTTCATTAGTCGGCGTTGCGGAAGCTATTGTTTCATTGGTCGCCGGGCAAGCCGTTCGTGTTCCCTAGCATTCTTCATGCTGTTGTCGAGCTAGCAGGCCATGGCGGCGTGAAGCTCTTGAGAAAAGTCAAGCATGCATTGTTTTGTAAGTATAAATGTGTGTCAATCACATTTACTTTTGTTCGTCCCTCGATGTTGAACGCGATCCTACTAGTTCCCAGGGTTACAGTGGTTAAATTCGGTTGGTGCACGGTTCTTAAAAGTTTGGACTCCGCGTCCGCTTCTTCTACGGTGAAAACTCTACGAGGTAACACGTTTCCAGTTGATTTATTGATTACCTTTCGGTCCTTGCATGATCTACATCAGTTTGAAAACCCAGTAGCGATTGAAAATAGCGTATTTGTTTTATTGCGAGTGTTTGAAGTGGTGGGCTGCGGTTGAGCCATGGATGTCCAACGTTCTGCAACTTTGCCGGCAGGAGGCTTGTTGGCATCCGTCAGTCTCGTGAGACTATGGGGTGTGCGCCAGGTTTGGTCAGTCCGGGGTTGAGAGGCAGCGTACTCTGTGGCTGTAGAGCCCGATCCTTGAGCCGCATGCTCTGTTGCACTTGTCGCAAGTGAAGTCTTGGCGCGGCTCTGTGGATGCCGACGTTATCCTCTGTCGTCTGCGTTCTCTCTTCTCCTCCCACTGCTCCCGTCTCCTCCTCTCGCTGGCCTGGATGCCAGTCTTGACGGCGTGTCTCCAGCTGTTGCGGTCAGCGGCCACCGTTTCCCAGTCTGCTGGGTTGATGCCTCCCGCCGTCATATCACGTTTACAAACGTCCTTGTAGCGGAGGAGGCTATAGCCAGTATTATTATAGTATAGGAGCCAGGTGCATTTGTGTACACAGTGTGACATGTATAGCACTGTAAGCGGCGTTATTTTTTCGATAGACAAACTATCTGCAGGATTTTATAATCGAGATTAGGGATTGGATGGAGGGAGCCGATTTATTGGCAGAATTCATGCTTAGTGACACTGTTACTAGGCAGCACGTTCAGTCGATCATTTCCAACATCTTGACAACAGGGTGTCGGTTTGCTTTCCGGATCTGTGCGGTAAGTTTGTGTTTGCACCTGCAAACAGCGAACTGAGAATAATCACGAGGGTCGCCTGGTTGTATTTAGAGTTGGCCATTGTTGTTTATTGAGTCTGTTTGTTGTTGCAGAGGTGCTTTTGATGCCACAGGGATGTTTTTGTGGCAGTCGGTATCACTACAGGCGCACGTGATTCGATCAGCTGTGCTTGGTGCCTAGGAACTTATTTTCTTACCCGATCAATGATTTAGCTCACGATTGAACAGTTTGTCCCGTTCATGTGTGGAAATGTCAGACAATATTGTGAGATGATATGATTGTAGATGGCTAGCAAGTTGACAACCTTTTTGTTGTTCAATATGCATCATGTACTACTGAGTATATAGTAAGTACAGTGGTGCTTGTCATGTAGTCATATATGCTACCACAGGTATTTTTTCCAGCATTCGTCTTGGTGACTGAAGGAGCACAGTATTGAAAATATGTCCAAGAAGCTTCATGGTTGTGAAATAAACTCTGTTTCACTTTTGTGAGTACTGTACATGTTATCTTCCTCACGTTATAGCTCAACATTTTTATTGCAGTATATTTTTTCATATGTTAAGGAGATTTTTCTGTCTCTTTTCAGAATTTGTCTCGCAATTAAACCCTTCAGAATTGGGTGAAATATTGGACAGAAAAAAATATTTAAAAAAAAGATCTTTTGCCATGTAAGGGCAGGTTTATTCAGAGCATACCTGGTCAAAAAGTAGTTTTGCTTTTGGATTGAAAAATTGGAAACGAAAACGAAGATGAATCCCGCAGACAGCAGTCGAGGGAAGGGGAGCAATGAAGAGCAACACAAGCAGTTACCTCTGCGTTCCCAAGCTGTCAAACCAGTCCTCACCAAGTTCGACTCCTTCTCCAGACCCGTGCCGCTCTACAGCCAGGGTGGCAGTCGCCCCCAAGATGCTGCCAGTCCCAGCACTATGGTAAGTCATTTGCTCCTTCCTTCCTCCTGCTGTCACATCCATCTCTCATTGCGCCATTCTCTCTTTCATGGTTGCCTTGAGTGATGTCTGGTCAACTCTATGGTGGTTTAGATTGATTTATTTGTGAATTTTTAGACTCATGGTATCTGTGATTGAATTTTACAGGTGCTGAGACAGGTAGGAACTTATCTAGTATTTTGATGAGGATGATCGGTCTGTGCACAGACTGCCTGCTGGTCTGTCCAGTCATCAACTAAGTGACCGCTGAACATCTGTGGATATTTTTACAGCTGTGTTATCAACTTGGAAATATTTTCATATGAAGGGTATGACATGCTATGATGCTATGTGATGTCCACTTGGAACAAGCATCTCATTTGTTGATTTTGCTTGACTACTTGGTCAATTGATGGTGACACTTGGTCAATAAATCAAACATGGGCATTTTAAAAATAATTTTTTAAATCATAAATTATAGGAATAAATTCTTAAAATATTTTTTGAAGTTCTTTTCTGATAAATTATTGTCATGTAGTGTCAAGTTACCATCTGTCATCTGTCGTTTATTATTAAGTGGCCTGTTATCTGTTCCAAGCTTATCACGTGTCTGAAATTCAAACCTTGTGATTTTTAGATTAATTTTTTTTTATAATTCTAGGAACCTGATGTTTTCCCTCATGATCACATATGATGACCACAACACTTGTGTGGTATCTTTGGTCATCTTGACCACTAAGCTGGACCACAGTGTGCATTAAATTTATCATTTTTTGGCCTTAAATTTAACTCTTTATAAGACATTTAATTGACATACATTCAAGGTATTGTTGGGGTCAGTAATTGGCTGGTAGGTTTGTGAAGGAATGTCCATTTGCCTGACCCATCTTGGATGGAAATTTAACCATTTATACAGGGTATAAAAATTTAAGAATTCACATTTTCTCATAAACGGTTAGGCTGAGAATTTTCACATTTTCCGTGATCATAGTACGTACTAACCGTCACACAATGATGTTACCAGTGGTCATTTTGACTGCTCTGCTGTACAATTGGACACAGATGACCAAAGTTGTGAATTTCTCACTTTCCCTGTGACATAGGTGTCTCAAACTTTACATGTTATTTCTATGTCATGTCCTAAACACACACACCTGAGTTGGTCAACGTGACCTACTGACTGACCAGTGGTCAGCTATTTTTCAATAAAAAGAAGAAAAATTTAGTTTGTTTCTTAGAAACTGTTTTATATAGGACTCTAAAACTTTTGGTGGTTGGTGTGTGTTGTAACATTTGCGTTTATATAAATTTTGGTCATCATGACTGCTCTGCTGAAAAACATGACATAGATGATCAAAGCTGTGAATTTTTCTTTTCCCCTGCAAGGTAAGAGTACGAAACTTCACGTGTTATTTGTATGTCATGTCTTGAACACATACATACTTGAGTTTGTCAGTGTGTGCCACTGACTGTCCTGTGGTCAGCCATTTTATTGTCAAAATGGAAAGATTGAGAGATTTTTCTCAGATACTGTTTGACATAGGACTCAGAATTTTTTGGTGGTGGTTGTATGTGGTAGCATGTGCATTGATGTTAATTGTGGTCATCTTGAGTGCCTTGACATACTGTATGCTGAAGTGTGTGCACAGGTGGATATGTAGATCACACTGGTGGACATCTAGATCACACTGGGGGCCATCTAGATCACACCGGGGACATCTAGATCGCACTAGGGGGTATTTAGATCACACTGGGGGTCATCTAGGTCACACTGGGGGCTATCTAGATCACACTGGGGGCCATCATGATCACACTAGGGGGTATCTATATCTTACTAGGGGACATCTAGATCACACTGGGGGTCATCTAGATCACACTGGGGGACATTTGAATTACATTGAAGGTCATCTATATCCCGCTGGGGGACCTAGATCACATTGGGGGTCATCTAGATCACACTGAGGGTCATTTAGATCACACTGGGGGTCATCTAGGTCACACTGGTGGACATATAGATTACACTGGGGGCCATCTAGATCACTAG
>JAWQFJ010006865.1:10000-46364 GCA_034096865.1 Theodoxus fluviatilis | reverse complement strand
AGAAAAGTAATCAGTTTTTAAATAAGTCAGAAAGCAGGTATCGTATTTGGCAGATAAACACATCTGGGCGGACTCGTCAAGGCAAGTATCGTAAACATCCGCAATTGCGAATGTGCTAGTTATTTTAGTTCAAACACGACAGCTCTACAGCAGAGTTAGTAACCTTTTCGTAATTTCGTCTAACACGCCATGAAAATAAATTAAGGTCAGCTATGATGGCCTCGGGTAAAGAGAGGAACATGTAATATCAAAGTCAGGACGGATATATTCAGGGCACACCTCTCGCGGAAAATGACGTGATGTCGTACTGGCTTAACAAGGAGACCTTCCAGGCACCCTCATCAGATGCTGATTTCCATTGACTATTGCGTCCATTAATGTTAGAGCAACTACGATGTTGAATGCAACGCACAGTTGATACCAAAACTCTCATGAAATATGTGCATTGAATAGAAAGAGCAGAGTGAATGGTAGTTTTTCGCTAGATTATATCAGAATATTACTTTTACGATGGAATTTAAAGAAAAAGCCTGATCACCATTTAAACAGGTTCACATGAGAGACATGTATGTAATAAAATATATGAAAAACCGTACGGTTTTGTGATTATGTATCTCATTACTGAGAAGTATACATTAAAACATAAATAACTGCATTCCACTCATTCTGAGTATCGTGAGTTAAAATTGGAAACAAACCACTGCTCTTTATTTGTAACCTGCGCTTTTTACAGAGTGAAGATGGAAAGTTATGAACGCGCGTCATCTCGACCTCCGATTAATCAACGATTCGACTTCATCCGAGCATACAATTGTGTTGATTATTGGTTTTCTTAATTTTTGCCATCAAACATGGTCTCAGGCATATCATTTTTTTGACATCACATGCGAAGCAAAAGTGAGTCTATGTACTCAGCCGTGTCGTCCGTCCGTCCGTCCGTCCGGGTGTATAAAACTTAAACGTTGGATTTTTCTCGGAGACTATTAAGTCTATCAACACCAAATGTGGCATGATGGTGTATGATGACAAGGCCTCAAAAAAATCCCACAGTGACTTGACCTTGCTTCAAGGTCAAGGTCACAGGAGCCATAAATGTGGTCTCAAAAACAGTCATTTTTCACATTTTCCCAATTTTCTCCCACGTTATTGAGAATGGCGACCTTAGCTACAAGTGGTATATAGGTCAAAGCAAGCCCTATCTTTTGATACAAGTTTGGTTGACCTTGCTTCAAGGTCAAGGTCACAGGAGCTCTTCAAAGTTGGATTGTATACATATTTTGAAGTGACCTTGACCCTGAACTATGGAAGATAACTGTTTCAAACTTAATAATTATGTGGGGCACATGTTATACTTTCATCATGAGACACATTTGGTCACATATCATCAAGGTCAAGGTCACTTTGACCCTTATGAAATGTGACCAAAATGGGGTAGTGAACCACTAAAAGTGACTATATCTCATGGTAGAAAGTGCCAATAAGCACCATTGTGCTTCCTATGTCTTGAATTAACAGCTTTGTGTTGCATGACCTTGGATGACATATATTTTGGTAGGAAAAATGTGTAAAGCATTTCTTTGTGTATGATGTCATTGGTAGGTTTAGTTGTTTGACCTTGACCTTGAAGGTCACCTGAAGGTCAAGGTCATATAAAGGTCAAGGTCAAGCATGTGAGTCGTATGGGCTTTGCCCTTCTTGTTTTCTCCTCCAAGTGAAGGTATTGTCTTTTGCTTTTTACCGTAATTGAATAACGCAGTTGAGTTGGTGATTTAACTCCCAAATCTACGTTCTTGTGACTCTTGGGATTTTATCCCCAAACGACTAAACCTATTATTTCATCTATTTGGCGCCTTGCACTTAACAGCGTATGCTGAGGGACACGTGGCTTGGTTAGCAAGTTAGGAATTTCACTTCCGGAAGGTTTTTCGAGTTGGATACCGACGCGTTGCCAGCATGGAATGTTCACTGATCACTGCATTCTGTGGATTCACCGTCCATTTACGTTCTTGGGGCACCTCTGGGTTGAAAACGGCGTTATAAAGTAGGATCTTTGCTCAGGAACGCAACTACAGCTGTGTCAGCTGCTGCACGCTCCTCATTTTCTGTGTCTCCTGGAGATGAGTTTGCTGTAAAATGTGTATGCCTGTCCATCTGACATTGGGTGTACTATATCTAGCCCATGCGTGAGGTTATTTTGTTATTGTTGTTCTTTTATACGTGTCCTGTATCCATTGATCAGTAAATGCATCTGTGGTGTAATACTTTTCTTTTTATATAAATAGCATCTCGCTGCTAAAAAGATTCAAAATGATTACGATAGATGACTTCGGTCCTACTGGTTTTATTCTTACAAGCTTTTGGAGCTTTGTAGCTCCTTCATCAAGTGAGAAAAAAGATGAAGTCGCGACGAAAAAACAGTTTTGTGGAATCAAACTGAAACGATGACACTTTGTCACCACGACTCTAGATACCTGACACGCTTTTTTAGGCGACTTCCGGGACCCACTCAGTTTGTCTTCGAACCTGGATCTTTATTATACCATGTATCAAGCAAGGTAAACACAGAACACTCAATTATGATTCAGTAGGATTTGTGTCGTCGTTAATTCGTTTGCCTTGCCCCTTAGTCCACACCATCGGTTGTCAAGACACGGGCCCCGAGGTTAAAGACACTCACCTTGCAGTCGAGTGGCAGCCAACAGGTGCGGTGTTCGATACTGCACGGATCCTAGAGCTGACCTTTTTCCATGGAGCTTGACGCGCAACACCTTTCCCTGCCAAGGAGCAAAGATGGACCTTTGAGGCCAGAAGAACTACAAGTGTGTTGTGGTGTGACTGATACTTCCTGCGGCTATGAACCACCATGGTGTGGAATGTTCCCCAAGAAATAGATATGATGTCAATGCCTGACCGTGTGTACCCTTCCGTTTTGTCGTCTCCCTCCAGAATGAAGAGAAAATAGTGGCAAGAGAGTAAAGTGTGCGGCAGTTCGGGAACCAGGTGTGCGTAAAAATCGACAAACGAAAGCCGTAACCTTCAATGTTATCTTTAGTACTGTGATAATCACTGCTTTCTCTGTCTAGCTACATGATCTGTCTTTTCCCAGGGGTTCCAGCCAAAGGGGGGCGGCGAGAGGAGGGGCAGGTGTGTGTGTGTATATATATATATATATATATATATATAGGTGTGTGTGTGTGTGTGTGTGCGCGCGCGCGCATGCGTGCGTGCGTGAGTGTGTGTGCGTGTGTTTTGGGGACTAGTGCCATTTATTGAAAGGTGAACATCTGTTTGTGGCGGCATTCTTTTTTAGCGTACAAAGCGATTAAAACAGTCAAGTGGGCAAAGCCGGAGAAACATTCATATGGGATAATGCTTGGAGACCCAGTGGACGGGAGCGCTCAAGCGAAATTTCCTGCCTGGACCCAGCGGGATGTCAGGATTTGTCTGCCTCTGACGATCGGATAACACTTCGTTGTGTGGGGGATTTGGGGCCTGGTCGCGTCTTGTCCTCTCCCTTTGCACTTGACTGCAGGACAGTGGACGGTAATCACAGAATCCCCTGCGTTAAATTCTACTGCCTCGGCATGCTTTGGGCCTTCCTTCCTTCCTTTCAATTTGCCTCCACTGTATCTTTTGTTTTGCCTGCCCTCCCCTCCTCCAAATCCCCTTTTCCCCCTCTTGCATTTCTCGCCAGATTGTACACTTTGGCAGGCAAAGTTCTCTAGCGACTGCAGCCTAATCAGAAGGGTATTAGAGTGTCAAAGGAGAAAAAAAAATTGTGCAGCTGCGAACGAGTTGTGGAGTTAGTGGGGAAAACTGACAGAGGGAAAAGATTTGGTGGATTTGGTTTGGGAAAATGAAGAGCTGTGAAGAAAAAAACCCGTTATATTGCTGTTTTCTGTTCTTAGGGCATCGTAAAATATAAAATTAAAAATGAGGAGTGCGGGAACCCACGATGGCGAATGACGGGAGAGGCTCAGACAGACAGACGGACGGACAGACAGACAGACAGACGGATAGACAGACAGATTGACGGACTGACAGACTGACGGACTGACAGACACACAGAAAAATAGTAGACGGATTAACAGACGGACACAGACAAACAGTCGGACGGACGGACAGACAGACAGACAGACCCACAGACAGACAAACATATAGACAGACAGACATACAGAGAGACAGACAAACAGACGGACGGACGGACAGACGGACACAGACAGGCACAGACAGGCAGGCAGGCAGCCAAGCAGACAGAGAGACAGACATGCTGATAGACAAGCAGACAGGCGGGTAGACGGACGGACAGACATATGATTTATACAATACTTTATTTAAAGAGAGTACGGATAAACAGACACATGCATGTACATACGCACAGACAAATGCGCAAACTCTGGCAGACACACAAGTGCACACACACGTACAGACTGGAAGACATAGTTATAATCAGCAGACACCTCTCTCTCTCTCTCTATCTCTCTCTGTCTCTCTCTCTGTCTCTCTCTTTCTCTCTCTCTCTCTTTCTTTCTCACACACATGCACACACACGCGCACACACACACACACACGCACGCACACACACACACACACACGCACACACACACACACACACGCACGCACACACACACACACACACACACACACACACACCAAACGGGCAAACTTCTTCTCGTACCTGTCAAATCGCATATCACTGTGAATAACGATTTCGACTGAAACCAATTTACATCCGTGACGGCGATGTTCATGCGATTTTTTTTTAATCCACGCTGGCGCCCACCAGACGATGGTTTTCCGTCCCACTGCGTCCGACAATGATAGAGCGCAACGCGCTGTGATCTAGCTCCGCCCCCCACGCTAGCATGCATGGGCGTTGCGTGCTGCTCTGTGGCGATGGTCCCCCTGTGGGTTCGGGGTGAGAATTGACCCACCGCGTCTCCCTACGCGATTCGTAAGAGACGAATAACTAGGGACACCGTGACTGGATTATGTTTACTCTAAAACTGTTCTAGTGATTTTCGTGCTTAGTGGCCTTACATAGTCTACAAGGCTGATAGGCCGTAAAACACTATCCATCCATCCATCCATCCATCTGTGGCGATGGAATGCAGCCTGATGATCGACTGCTGTTCCTTTCGTCATGGAAACTGCTGGTGGTTTGCCGTGGCAGACACATTGCCTCTTTTATCTTGGAACACCGCCATGTTTTGATCGATGCCTGTGTAACGGTCCCGAGGGAAGCAGACAAGCGAATAGATGCTAGATGGAAAGCTTGGAGTGTGTCCCTTTTTTCCCGGCGGTTGCTTGAGGCTAGCGGGTACGGAGTTCCAAGCTGCACCGATACTAGTGATAATCTTGACAAAGCGCTTACTTTGCTTTGCCTCACCCACTCAGGAGTACAATGGGGGCACTTTGCGGGCACTTATATGAATATACGCTGTAGTTCGAGTAACCCGTGATGTGATCTGAGCTAGCATGGAGCATTACTCGCCAAGGAGTAAAGACAGTGCATGTAATGTCTCCACCTCATATATGTCTTCTCCCTTTGGGTTGGGGGTTAACAATTGACCCACCACTTCTTCCTGCACGATTCGTAAGAGATGAATAAATAGGGACATCGTGACTACATTTGTACTTACACTAAACTAATCTAGCTATGTTTTGCTTAATGGCCTTACATAGCCTACAAAGGCTGATAGGCCGTAAAACACATCCATCCATCCATCCATCCATCATGATTATCGTGCTAAATGACCTTACATAGCAAACAAATGCTGATAGGCCATAAAAATTCATCCATCCATCCATCCACCCACCCATCCATCCACCCACCCATCCATCCATCCATCCATCCATCCATCCATCCATCCATCCATCCATCCATCCATCCATCCATCCATCCATCCATCCATCCATCCATCCACCCCTCTACTCCTCCATCCATCCATCGTGTGTGTCACTTTGTTATCGTCAGATGCTATGAAAAGGTGTGAACCGTTTGCCCAGTGATCAGTGCAGACGAGGTGTACTACGCCTGTTTATCTTTTCTCTTCTTCCAAATATCTCCGCCCCCTGTGGGTTGGGGACAGAAGAAAGACCCACCGCGTCTCTCTATGCGATTTGTAAGAGACGAATAAAGACGGACATCGTGACTTAACTTTCTCTTACTCTAACAGTTCTTGTGGTTGTGATCAATGGCTTTTCATAACCTACACAGGCTGATAGGCCGTAAAACTCCTTCTTCTTCTTCTTCTTCTTCTTCTTCTTCTTCTTCTTCTTCTTCTTCTTTCCTCTCTTTCTCTTTCTCTCCCGTTTTCTCCATTTTTCTGTCACAAATTTTAGCTATCTTTTCTTTCTGCCTTGTACGCATCTATCTTTCTTACCTGTTTTTTTCCGCGTACATCATCGGTCTTATTCTGCTGTGTGTAGGAAATGGATCGAGGAGAGGTCAGACCACAAATGCATCGTAACCACAACGCGTTAATGGCCTGTTCCCAAAAGTTGGAACTTTCTTACTCTCACAAGTTCAAAAGTGCTTGTTTTGCCGTTCTCGTATTTACCGAGCTCAAGTTTGCTTTTGGGTTTGCAGCTCATTTGCACATTTCCTCTGTTCTGAAGCCGTCTGCTACATTCATAGTATGACGAAACGTTATGTGTATGCCGGGCTTTTTTCGAGTGAGATTGAGACCCGTAACGTTGAGGAGACGCTGGTGGCCTACGTCTATGCTGCATTCTCTACTGCTGAGGCATCTGCGAACTCAATCACTGCTGATGAAATCTACATCCACAAGCCTCCTGTTTTCCGCACGTCATCCCTTATCACTCATTTATCGTCAACTGGGACTGCCTTTGTTGCCTGACAGATTCCGGTGTTTCTGTAACCGCATTGTACTAATTCAGGAAGTAGTGAGAGATAGCAGTTGTGAGCAGCAGAAACAGGGGGCTGTTAAAACTGATAACTATGAGATTCGAATTTGTGATGTTGTGATGGTGGTGATCGTGTTGGTTGTTTTGAATGTTAGGGTAAAAGTTGCGACTTTTTGCGATGTATTTCCTTGCGATTTCAGTCCGCATCGCCATTCCTTTTGCCTAATTTCCTGCTTCATCTCCGTTTTGCTCTCTCGCTCTCCATCTTTCTCCATTTCTTCTCTCCATATCTTTCTCTTTCTCTCTTCTCTCAATCTCTCTCTCGCTCTCTCTCTCTCTCTCTCTCTCTCTCTCTCTCTCTCTCTCTCTCCTCTCTCTCCTCCTCTCTCTCTCTCCCTTCCCCCCCCCTCTCTCTCTCTCTCTCTCTCCTCTCTCTCTCTCTCTCTCTCTCTCTCTCTCTCTCTCTCAACTCATTATTGCTATCCATCTACCTCCCTCCCTGCCATACCTCCCTCCATTGTCCCCTCCCTCTCCGCCGCCTCATTCTCTGCTACCATTCTCTGCTACCATTCTCTGCTACCATTCTCCGCTACCATTCTCCCATATCTTCCTCGTAATTCTTTTGCCGCGAGTTGCTCTAGACCAGGAAGACGGGACTAGTCCATAATGGGTGATGTGCGTTGATCTGCTGAGAGCCTAGATCCTGCAGAGGTAGGCATCAATAAGATATTATTCTACTCATCTGGAACGGAACCAGAGACCTGTTACTTAACTTACATGTTACACCAACCACAGCTATCGAACTTGCTGTTCTGTATCACATTGTTTCACCAATGCAACAAATACTAACTGTCTCAGTTGTTACATAGGTCGACTCACGGTAACTATTATCCATGGATAAATTCAATTTGAAGAAATCTTCCCAGCAGAGAAAGAAAAGAAAAAAGTGAAAAAGAGGGAGACGGAGCAGAGTAAACTCAATTCAAACATGACCACCTGCACGGGTCGACTTCTGTAGCAGTTGACGGGAAGACAGTTGACTGCACACGACAATGTTTGGGCGTGGTTCCAGGCACACACGGATCCCACACACACTTCTTTCATCTCTCACTACAAAGAGCTAGAGTCGCGATGTGGAGTCGATAGCCCGGGGGGGCAACACGAAAACTACAGCGGGAGAAAGGGAAGGGGGGGGGGGGGGGGGGGTAGGGGAGGGTGTGTGTGGGAGAAGGGGCAATATGTTGTAAGTAGGAAAACGACGTCTGCAACACATAAAGAATGAGGAGGGGGGGGGGGGGGGGGGGGTTGAAAGAGGAGGGGGACGAGAAAAAAACAGGGGAGGGAGGAGGGATTATAATGTGAAAGGGAACTAGAATTTGGGAAGGGGGGTAAGGGATGGAGATAGTCGGAAGAAGACAAAGTAAGTACGGGGACGAAATTGTTGAGGTGGAGAGGACAGAAAACAGACAGTCGATGGAGGAGAGGGGGGGGGGGGGGGGTTCACAGGAAGGGTGTGGGGACGAGGAGGGGTTGGGGTGGGGGATGGGTTGGGCTGGTTCAAGGCATGCTGGAGGCAACCTGTCACTGGAGTGTAGGACTGACGTAAAAACTCGCCCTCCGTCTCCTCCCCGCCACCTTGCATAGCGTTCTGTTCCCTCTCTCTGCCACCTTGCATAGCGTTCTGTTCCCTCTCTCTGCCACCTTGCATAGCGTTCTGTTCCCTCTCTCTGCCACCTTGCATAGCGTTCTGTTCCCTCTCTCTGCCTGAGCACCGCATGGCCCGCCACCTTGCATAGCGTTCTGTTCTCTCTCTCTGCCTGAGCACCGCATGGCCCGCCACCTTGCATAGCGTTCTGTTCCCTCTCTCTGCCTGAGCACCGCATGGCCCGCTACATTGCATAGCGTTCTGTTCCCTCTCTCTGCCTGAGCACAGCATGGCCCGCCACCTTGCATAGCGTTCTGTTCCCTCTCTGCCTGAGTACAGCATGGCCCGCCACCTTGCATAGCGTTCTGTTCCCTCTCTCTGCCTGAGCACAGCATGGCCCGCCACCTTGCATAGCGTTCTGTTCCCTCTCTCTGCCTGAGCACAGCATGGGCCGCCACCTTGCATAGCGTTCTGTTCCCTCTCTCTGCCTGAGCACAGCATGGCCCGCCACCTTACATAGCGTTCTGTTCCCTCTCTCTGCCTGAGCACAGCATGGGCCGCCACCTTGCATAGCGTTCTGTTCCCTCTCCTGAGCACAGCATGGCTCGGGGCAGGGGCGTGTAGGACGGGAAGTGGGAGGTGGACGGCTAATGCAGGATCTGGCCTGGGAATGCGACGTGGTAGATGCGAGAGGTTTCGCATGTAGAAGTGAATTCGCTTTCAGACTGTGCTTACAAGGTGTTTTTTTTCTCTTGCTTCCTCCATTTGTTTGGGGTATTTGTTTACCTCCTTGCTTTCTTTCTGTTTTGCTTCCGTGATTGTGTGTGTGTGTGTGTGTGTGTGTGTGTGTGTGTGTGTGTGTGTGTATGTACCTGTGTGTGCGCGCACGTTAATGCGAGCGTATGTGTGTGCATGCGTGCATGTTTGTGTTGCATGTGTGTTTGTGTAAAGCGTTTGTTTGTTGTGTGCATGTCGGTGAGCAGTGTGTGTGTGTGTGTGTGTGTGTGTGTGTGTGTGTGTGTGTGTGTATGTACCTGTGTGTGTGTGTATGTACCTGTGTGTGCGCGCGCGTTAATGCGAGCGTATGTGTGTGCATGCGTGCATGTTTGTGTTGCATGTGTGTTTGTGTAAAGCGTGTGTTTGTTGTGTGCATGTCGGTGAGCAGTGTGTGTGTGTGTGTGTGTGTGTGTGTGTGTGCATATTGTGTTTTTGTATCTCTCTGTCGTTCAGTCTGCCCCGTACGAAAGTTTGTACATGTATAGACTCTTAATGCATAATGTAAGCAGGCATGTACTTATACTCTGTTTATTCACGAGAACATGACCTGGTGCTTCATACAGACGCGATGGTCGTTGTTTTGGAAGAGGAGAAAAGAGTCAAGTAGAGACGATTAATGTGTGTTGGTAGACCTGATTAAAACAGCGCCCAGCCACAGGGCTGGAGGAAGAAAGATCCTTTGGGGGGGGGGGGGGGGGGGGGGGGGGGGGGGACGGGCGACGCAAGTGACAGACGGATGATGGACAGGCTGGGGGTTTCAACCTCCAGACTTACGGATTCCAGGGCTCGAGGTCGTGCTCAGGTCACGCATTGCCCAGGGAACAGACTGGAGTAAGGCACTAATGAGTGATTCTTGTTGCGAGCTGACAGTTAGCAAAAACACGGTAGACTGGAAGCTTTGAAGAGGTGTGCAGGTCCCCGTTGATGGACAAATAATATTATAACATGTCGGAGACAGAATAACGGGGATGACGTTTCAGTGGACGGAATCCGTCCCTGTCGTCAGATCTTGGCTGCTGGAGGAGGGGCAGCGTGGGCAAGTCAAGTACACTGCTTGGGGGAGTCGAGTTTTGTGGCTGTGCACTGAGAGAGGTGCTGTAAAATTTGAATCGCCGAGAGTGAAGTAAATATCCCTCTAGCTCTGCTGCTGCTGCTCCTTCTACTGCTGCTACTTGCTGCTCCTTCTGCTGCTGCTCCTTCTGCTGTTGCTGCTTGATGGTGCTTGCTGCTACTTGCTGCTTCTCGCTGCTACTTGCTGCTGCTTGCTGCTTCTTCGTGCTGCTTGCTGCTACTTCCTGCTGCTTGCTGCTACTTGCTGCTCCTTCTGCTGCTGCTCCTTCCGCTGTTGCTGCTTGATGGTGCTTGCTGCTACTTGCTGCTGCTCGCTGCTACTTGCTGCTGCTTGCTGCTACTTCCTGCTGCTTGTTGCTACTTGCTGCTACTTGCTGCTACTTGCTGCTCCTTCTGCTGCTGCTCCTTCCGCTGTTGCTGCTTGATGGTGCTTGCTGCTACTTGCTGCTGCTCGCTGCTACTTGCTGCTGCTTGCTGCTTCTTCGTGCTGCTTGCTGCTACTTCCTGCTGCTTGTTGCTACGTACTGCTACTTGCTGCTGATTGCTGCTGCTTGCTGCTGCTTGCTGCTGCTTGCTGCTGCTTGCTGCTGCTTGCTGCTGCTTGCTGCTGCTTGCTGTTGCTTGCTGATACTTGCTGTTACTTACTGCTATATGCTGTTGCTTACTGCTACTTTCTGCTGCTTGTTGCTACTTGCTGCTGCATGCTGTTGCTTGCTGCTGTATGCTGTTGCTTGCTGCTCCTTCTGATGTTGCTGCTTGCTGCTATTTGCTGCTGCTCGCTGTTACTTGCTGCTGCTTGCTGCTACGTGCTGTTACTTGCTGATGCATGCTGTTTCTTCGTGCTGCTTGTTGCCACATGTTGCTACTTGCTGCTGCTTGTTGCTACGTGCTGCTACGTGGTCCTGCTTGCTTCTACATGCTGCAGCTTGGTGCTGGTTGCTGCTACTTGGTGCTACTTACCGCTACATGCTGCTGATTACTGCTACTTGCTGCTACTTGCTGCTACATGCAGCTGCTTGGTGCCGCTTGCTGCTACTTACCGCTACATGCTGCTACTTGCTGCTACATGCAGCTGCTTGGTGCCGCTTGCTGGTATTTGCTGATACTTACCGCTACATTTTGCTGCTTGTTCCTGCTTGCTGCTACTTGCTGCTACAGGCTGCTGCTTGGTGCTAATTGCTGCTACTTGCTGCTACATGCAGCTGCTTGGTGCCGCTTGCTGCTACTTGCTGCTATTTACCGCTACATGCTGCTACTTGCTGCTACATGCAGCTGCTTGGTGCCGCTTGCTGCTACTTGCTGCTACTTACCGCTACATGCTGCTACTTGCTGCTACATGCAGCTGCTTGGTGCCGCTTGCTGCTACTTGCTGCTATTTACCGCTACATGCTGCTACTTGCTGCTACATGCAGCTGCTTGGTGCCGCTTGCTGCTACTTGCTGCTACTTACCGCTACATGCTGCTACTTGGTCCTGCTTGCTGCTGCTTACTGCTACTTGCTGCTAGCTGCTGCTACTTGCTGCTACATGCAGCTGTTTGGTGCCGCTTGCTGCTACTTGCTGCTACTTACTGCTACATGCTGCTACTTGGTCCTTTTTGCTGCTGCTTACTGCTACTTGCTGCTAGCTACTGCTACTTGCTGCTACATGCAGCTGTTTCGTGCCGCTTGCTGCTACTTGCTGCTACTTACCGCTACATGCTGCTAGTTGGTTCTGCTTGCTGCTACTTGCTGCTACATGCTGCTGCTTGCTGCTAATTGCTGCTACCTACTGCTATTTGCTGCTGCTTACTGGTACTTGCTGCTACATGCTGCTGCTTGGTGCTGCTTGCTGCTACTTGGTCCTGCTTGCTGCTACTTGCTGCTTCTGCTGCTGCTGCTTACCGCTGTTGCTGCTGCTGCTGCTGCTGCTGCTGCAAATATTTTCGTCAGTTTATATAGCGATGACTGGTGGCAGGATATAGTTCAGCTGGTACTCGATGGATGTGGTGGTGCTCGATCATGTTGGTGATAATGCAGTTTTGATGGCGTTGATGCTGGTGGTGGATGGGAAACCGATAGGGATGGTTACAGTTGTAGTGGTAATGGTTAGGACGGTAATGGTGACGACGTTTGTAGAACTGTTGGTGTAGTGATGATGTTGGTGGTTCAGCGGTAATGGTGATGGCGATGCCACCGGTTGGAGCTGTTAGCACGGATGGTTGTGATGTTGATGGCGTTACTGGTATTGTGATGCGGCCAGTAGTGGGAGTAGCACCACTGGTGGTACCGGGTTGATTGTGATGGTGGTAATGTATAGGGATATTTGGTGGCTATGCAGATATCATTAGTGGCTCTGGAAGTGATGATGGGGTTCTAAAGATAGTGGTGGTACTTGCTGTGGTGGTGAAAGTACTAGTGACGATGACCACGTCGAAGTTACGATGCCAATGATGGTAGTGGTGGCAGTAATGGTGGTAATGATGACGGTTCAGTGGCGTTACTGGTTGTGCTAATAAAGACTGTGACAATTTTGGTACTAATAAAAATGGTCCCAGTTTTGTCACTGACAAAGCTAAGGTAGGCGTAAATCGAAGTACTTCATTTTCCTGATATCGGAATATATAGCCGATCAACTGAGAACCATCACCCATGAATCTCCGTTGCTGGAGTGCGCTGCTATCGGTTTCGTGTGCGAGATTAAATCGGTACAACTGATTATCTCCCTTGAAGAAAAAGCCGTTGGAGTTATGCGCCCACTGGGAATGGAGAAGTGGCGCCACGCTGGTCACGTGAGCTTTCTGCACTGAAGTGCATGTTGCGACGTGATTGGAGGATCGTTTCCTCGCTTGATGACGTTACAGGCGCCTTAGAGACGTGCGCTACTTGGTCGTGAGCAATAAATCTAATATACATCGCCACAAAGAAACGAAATCATTCCCCATGGGACTTGATTAATGTCCAAATGCCGACGCAAAAAAGTCAAGAAAGGACTGTGAGAACTATTAGTATTACAATAACTGCAGCCCGAATACAGGTTTCCCTCCCTATCACGCTGTTACAAAAGAAAGTAGACCTGATCCGTTGGCTTTAAATAATGATGTTCATTAAGATATCTGAATATTCTAGCACAAGAGAAGATGCTTCCCCTTTCGTGTGGCACTTTTTAATTGTGTCTACCAAAAGTCGGTCGAGTTGCAGACAGCTGGAAGATGAGGAATTCCTACGAAAGTATGAATATGCCATTTGCTCGTAGTTCAGACCTTGCTCATATTTCACATGGCTTACGGAAATTTATCTACTTGATATGTTTTATATTATCTCCATAACGATCTTTACAGGTTCAGCTAGTTTTTGTGTGAGTGCCCTTGATGTGAAAATAATGGGAATACGAACAACCTTAAACCTGTTCTTATTTGACAAATAAATCTTGGCTAATATTCACCAAGTCTTGGCAGATTGTTTAGTGGCAAACATTCGGCAAATATTCGGCAACTATTGTGCCAAGTCTTGGCAAATCTTTAGCTTCTTAATAGCTTAACAAAACCAATCCAAGATCTCGCAAACAAAGAACATTTGCAATATGACATCGGTCGGCACCATGTCCATACCATAAGTGTGCAATGGCTGTAAATGTAAAGGAAGCGACATATTTTTCCGCCATTGTGTTCTGGGATCTCACGGTTATCTCGCGCAAATAACCAATGGCATTACCTGTCGAGCCAATATCCCAAGTCTTGGCAAATATTTGTCAAGTCTTGGCGAAAACAAATTAAGAACCGGAACACTTGACCAAATATTCAGCGAATATATTCCAAGACCCGCCAAATGTTGACCGAATACCTATCAAACACCAGTTAAGAACCGGCTATAGAGTTTTGTGTGCTAGTTCTCAGTACAAATAAGACAGATGAATTGTCTTTCATAAATCAATTAGGATCGTTATGGACACTATCTTTTGGGGGTAAATATAGGATACTGACTAGAGAGGAGGAGCTGACTAGTCTTGTTGAGCACCTGGACAAGACCTCACAGGCATATGGCATGGAGATCAGTGCCGAGAAGACCAAGGTGATGACGAACAATCTTCGGGGCTTCAAAATGGAAATCAAAGTGAAGGGCCAAAAACTGGAAGCTGTGAACAACTTCAAATACATGAGATCTATTGTGACTGATGAAGGGTCCAAACCAGAGATACTGTCCAGGATAGCACAAACAACAGCAGCATTGGCAAAGTTGAAGCCAATATGGCGTGACAGAAATATCACTCTCGCGTCGAAGATCAGGCTCATGCGCACGCTGGCCATCTCCGTATTCTTGTATGCATGCGAGTCCTGGACACTCACATGTGAACTACAGAGACGGATACAAGCCCTGGAAATGAGATGCTATCGCAAGATTCTGAACATCTCATATAAAGACCATGTCACGAATGAGGAAGTCAGCAACAGGCTCAGGAGAGCATTTGGACACTATGCAGACATGCTCTCAATCGTGAAAAGCAGAAAGCTGAAGCGGTACGGTCACGTGTCAAGAGGCAGTGGGCTGGCCAAGACCATCCTGCAAGGTACCGTACCAGGTGAGAGAATAAGAGGCAGGCAGAGAAAGAGGTGGGACAACAACATCAAAAAGTAGACAGGCTTGATCTTTGCTGACTCACAGCGAGCCACAGAGGATAAAGATCGATGGAGGAAGATTGTCCGAAAGTCATCAGTGGTGCCTCAACAACCCATCTCAGGGTTAAGAGACTGAACTGAACTGATAGGATACACAGGAGAGTATGACATTGATTCACGGTAGCATTGGGTAGCTGTTCTTAGAGACTAAAATCTCACGTCTCTCCCGCATAGTGGGGACAGAACTTTTACAAATAGACTACTAGCATGCACTACAAGCCTTCGATTTGGGATTGATATCATGGATATCGAATTACCAAAATCAGCACAGGTGTAACGGTAACAGTTTCCTGTCGACCTACTAACTGCGGTTCACCTCCTTCCAGACCTCTTGACGTCACTCTCTTCGCACCCATATTCGCATTCTGCGTGCGTTTCCCCGGTGATATGGACTATGCTAAGGATCAGATGTATCCCAGTGAACAATTATTTCGGTAATATCCATCGAAACCCTGGAGTTTTCAGTTAATTATTTTCTGAATAATGTGTCAGTCCTGGAAAATAATGTCACATAGACTGATCCGGGTTTTCTCCGTATTGACAACAGTGAAGTGTCTCAGAGCCTTTGTTTTCACGAATGCGCGATGTCGCCCAAAACATTCTCTTGCTCAGCAGTTCACCATGTTCATGCCCCCTGTGGGTTGGGGGTGAGAATAGACCCACTGCATTTTCCCACGCGATTCGTACGAGGCAAATAACTAGAGATATCGCGACTTGATTTGCGTTCACTCTAAACTGTTCTATAGTGATTTTGGAGCTCATTCACCTTATATAGTCTGCAACGATGAGAGGCCGTAAAATTTCATCCATCCATCCATCCATCCTTCCAATCCATCGATCCATCCATCCATTCATCCATCCATCCATTCATCCATCCATCCATTCATCCATCCATCCATCCATACACCCACCATGTTCATTTACCATTAGCTTGTTTACTTGTCCATGTTTTTCACTCAAATACCGGCTTGAAAATGTTTCTGTTTGCTCTTCCGTGAAGTTGGCACTCCTCCACAGCTGTCCTATTTCAACAGCCTCTCTTCACTTTTCTCGAAAGGAACACACACACACACACACACACACACACAGAGATAGAGAGAGAGAGAGAGGCATCATGAATAGACAGATAAGCGCTCATACGAGTATCTAAGCGTTATTGCATCAACCAAGGGAACCGACTTCCATTTCCTTATGATGAGCGGCTTGCCTATCGGAAAACCTACAGGTGCTCTCTAAATGTCATTTCCTGTAGACCCAGTAATTGTGAAGCGCCTTTTCTTACGTCTTCCTCGCAGGAGGCAGTTTTGCTGAAGTGTCGAAGGGGACGAGGGCCCTATTGCCAGAAACAATAAATTGCGCTTCACGGCTTCCTGTCAGTCAGCGTCTTGAAACGAGTTCAGGGAGTTTGGCATCTTTGATAGAGAAATACGTCATGTCTTTCGAATAAGAGAAGTCCATGATGAGAAGGTGATGTGGGTGAATGGCGTACACATAAAACCTTCAACTCATCAAAGTCAACTGCACGTCTGGCTCTTCACTGACCTTTGAAATAGAGCCTTTAGTTAAGGAAATCCATCATACTAAAATTGTCGCACTACTCGTATTGAATTCTCTGTCAATCTAAGAATGAGATTGTTACCGGTGTGTGTTAAAAGAAGTTGGAAATGAGTTGATCAGAAAATGTGAAAAATTTTATGTTATGGCGATACATGTATACTTAGATATTCCTTTTATATCCTTGATATTTGCAAACAAGAAATAAAACATCAAAACACACATTTGATAAGCTAGTTTGTTTGACCTGGACTGGAGAATGCGCAAGATGTATCTCGTGACAAAAATACCTCTGTGGGTTCGGGGTAAGAATTGACCCATCGCCTCTCCCTACGCGATTCGTAGGAGGCGAATAACTAGGGACACCGTGACTTGATAAGCGTTTACTCCTAACTGTTCTAAAGATGTTCGTGCTTAATGGCCTTACATAGCATACAAAAGCTGATAGGCCGTAAAACATCAACCAATTAACCAAAATCGTGACAAAAAACTCATTTTGCGTAAGTTTGGTAATTTCTAATAAGTAAAACGTTTCTCATCACTAAACTCGCCAACTGAAGTGGCGTAAGAAAGGAATCAAATGCCGGACTGTGCTGGACTGTGCTGGATGTGTTTATATGTTCATGTCAGGCTCGGATTCCATGACGTGGCCTGCAGGATGAAACTGTTTCTGGTCATGTCATTGAAAAGCAATTGTCAGAAGTCGCATGGAATGTCACGTTCTTACTGGAGGTACGGGATGGTGGCAAAGTACATTGGGCGTCGTGCCCGCGACCGTTACAAAAGTGCTGACTAAATTATTGAAAGTACAACATGTCCAACATGTATATCGCCTTTTAAAAGATATTCTCCAAACATCAGATGACATTTTAGTAGAAAATGCGTGAGTATGTAAACATATATATACTAAGTGTCTATCACATGTAAAGCCCATCCTGTTATTGTAATTACACAGGCAACCTTCTACTGAACAGCAGCATGTTTTGTTTGAAAATATTTTATGAAAGATTCAAATGGTGCTAATTGAAGAGAATACCCTTTGATCTTTGTAGGGATGTTACAAACAAAAAGAAAATGACTGAACAATATTTCTTTTGTACTTCAACATCAGTTTTCAATTGTCTCTAACTGACGTAATAATTTCGTTTGTCATAAGTAGGGGAATGGAGGGAGAAAATGAACTGAATACTAAATTTCTATACTGAATTGCTTCGAGGTAATTTCGCAGGAATAATTCAGTTTGTATTTTGTATTCTGAAGCATTGTTGGACACCTGCCATTCCATGGCATTACTGTTTGAATGAAACTTACTACTTGTGCATGTAACATTACACTGCTCTAAGAGTGCGTATATTTATGTATTAGTACCTGTTGATGTTCACACATCCTCATGTAGAGTGGTAATTTTGCCCGTTGATCATTTCTATCTCTGTACTAACTGCCTGCTGAGATAACAGAAGCTCAGAGTCGATGAACAGTAACGATGGCAACAATTGCAAATGCTGCATCTCAGCATGGAACTGGTTAATGAAAATGGGGAGGCCTACCCGTTGATTGGCAAACGGATCAAAATAGCTCACGACTGCCTTCGTTCGAGATCCACATTGTGATCGAGGCTAATACCATGTTGTCTTTTGTGTATGTGTGTGTGTGTGTGTGAGAGAGAGAGAGAGAGAGAGAGAGAGACAGACAGACAGACAGACAGACAGACAGACAGACAGACAGACAGACAGACAGACAGACAGACAGACAGAGACAGATAGAGAGAAGGGATTGTGTAAATATACGCCCTTACGTGCAGGTGCTGTATTTGCAATTGCGGCTGTGTGCAATTTGGTTACGCATAAGTTTATATGAGTTTGCTGATGAAAGACTCGGATGTGTAAAACTATTTACTGCCTGATGTTTGAATTATGTTACTGTATTACTAGCAGCATACATTGTTTAGTATGTTCTCAGTTTGGGGACTCTAGTTTCTGGAGGATTTATAGAAATCTTATCGTCTACAAAAGTATTTTGTATTAGTAATAAAGGGTTGGAGCTTTCTTCCTTTAAGAAACTTGAAGCTGCTGTTGTTGAACCCTCATAACGTTATCTTGTTGATTACGTCAGCTTTACCATCGAGCGATGGCGAGAGCGTGATCCAACTGCAGGCACGAGGCATGTGAATAAAGGCGAAAACCCAAGCCGCTGAATCTCAATGGACTCGTGAGGAAGGGTGCGTGCGTCTGCATAATGCCATGGAACGATTTTCTGTAACAATAATTCTCTGGACATGGAGCGAGGGTTCGAAAAAAATCCATTATCATCCTCAAATACCAGCAGGGGTGAAAAAGGTGTTGGAAGCTCCTCTTACGTGGACGACTTCCTTCCTTTGTGCAGGTGGCCCAGTATTGGCTCTGGGGTTGGGGACTGAGAGTTCGACACCCTTGGTCTCTGCGGCGCCGTGAGAGGCAAGGCCCGGATTTGAAACTATGACGTCTGTGATGGCCATTGAGGGATGCAGCCTTTAACAGCATCGATTCCTTGCCCTCCGTCACGTCTCGGCCTCGAGCAAGCATCTTGCGGGTTTTTTGTCTCTTCTTCTGATCTTATTTCTCCTGCGCTCGTTTCCCGATTCCTTCACTAAGGGTTGCATAATCTCCTCTTCCTCATTCAGTTACTGTAGTTCGAGCTGCTTCCTCATTTTTAATGTCTGTTTATTATCCCTCGCATTTATCTTATACCGCTTTACGATTGACTTATCTAGAGGTTTTTGTTGTACCCGCTTTACTTTCTGCCCTTTGCCATCTTCTATCCTTTTGCTCACTTGACCCTCTATACTCCACGCGCTGTCAGTGCTCACCCCACTCCTCCTCATCCTTCTCCTCCTTTTTTAAATTAATGTTTTCTGTTCCTTTTAAAATTATTTTTCCTCCTCGTCTCTTCATCCCTCTTCATCTTTTTTATATCTTTCTCCCGCCTTTGCGCATTAGCAAAGTTTTCTTTCAAAGGAAAAATGAAAAGTGTTATCGCCTGGCACGAACGACACCGGGAAGCTCCTCTATTTGTCCATTCGCCCGAGCTTTTCAAAGGTCGTCATAAATATTTTTGCGTGATTCTCTCTTCTTTTCATCCCGCCGTTTCAATATGCCGAACGCGTTCTGACTGCGTCGAGAGCAGAATATATTTCTACGGCGGCCATCGTCACGACGCGCTGTGGGAATACGGATTGCAGTGGCTCCTTTTGCACTCCTTGTATCTGTCAGAATTATCACCGCGGTGAAGGAGGTGGGCCCATTCAACAGGCAGGATATGAGATCACCCTGTCCACCCCACGCTCGCCTCTTACAGCCCCTGCGATTGGGCCAGATATGCAATCATCACTGGCGCTCGCGCCTCTTTCACCCGAGCTGAAATAGCTCGTTATCGATCATTGTGGCGAGTAAATCATGTAGCCTCAGTTGATTGCAACCGGGCGACCCTGGTCACCAGGGAATAGATCTGTGCTGACGGGGTCCATGTGCCTGCCTGGGACTGATTAGTCAGTTGGATTGCTTCCCCCTGGAATGGCTGCCCGCCGCCAGAGACTGTTGCAAGGCGTGAATTGTCCCATGGCTGTGGGCATACGTCTTCTCGCCAGGGGGCAGTCATGATCTCCAGCAGCCTTCACCGGCTGTGTCCCCACAGCTAGTGGAAGAAAATAGTTGATTGATCTCTTTATTCGGCCGATGACCCATTTGATATTTTCCTCTATTACAAGCTTTTAAACAGTATAGCGATGCATAACTATCAAGAGATATATTACAACAACATTAAAGACCATGAAACCAGCTAAGAATACTCGCAATTTATTCCTGGATCGATACTCTGCATAGTGGAAGAGAGACAGAGAGAGAGAGAGAGAGAGAGAGAGAGAGGGGGGAGAGAGAGAGAGAGAGAGAGAGAGAGAGAGAGAGAGAGAGAGAGAGAGAGAGAGAGAGAGAGAGAGAGAGGAGAGAGAGACAGAGAGAGAGACAGAGAGAGAGACAGAGAGAGAGAGACAGAGAGACACACAGAGAGAGAGAGAGAGAGAGAGAGAGAACAAACGAAAGGGTTTATTTGCTAAGGCCACCGGCCCATCACAATATTACTTTGGTTGAGGCAATTCTCACAGTATCGTGTCTCCTTTGGATTGCATGGTGCGGATACCTTGTTATTGATTTTATTATTTTTACATCTTGTATGGACAGCAGGTTCTCAATATTGACAGTTTCATCGGGTTCAATCACATCGGATATGTACATCTGTCGCAGATCAGCATACACTGGACATTCGAGCAGGAAGTGTTCTTCTGTTTCATCAACTTCATAACAGGCTGGACAGGTAGAAATGGCTGAAGACTGAGCTTTAAATCGATTCTGGTTGACAAATAAATATAATGATCCACAGCGAAAACTAATATACGTATATCAAAATACCTCTTTGTCAATGGTTTGCAGATAGGTCTCTCGACAACATTCTTGTTTGAACCTTCTGTAAAAGGAATACCTGTCACTGCGATTCAGCCCTTCTCGCCAATTAGTAGTATACTCCGCTATGAGGCTTTCCTTTAAGGATCTCAAAAAAGAGGGTTCATTCTGTACGACTTGTACTTCCCATGCATGATGAAAAGTGTGTTTCTCCAACAAATGTTTCACACCGACACCCAGGTTTCTGTTACAGAGCAATACAACACCATATTGTACACTTTTCCTGGTGATCGGCTCGAGTCTATTCTCAGAATTCTCAACCAGTATTCCCTATAGGTGATCAAAGTGAGGGTTATTACGGGCACATGCATAACGTTTTTCAACGCTTGAAGATGAATCATTTCGATTTAAGAGCAATTATACAGACCGAACAGGTCAGAGGAATATAGCAAAATGGGTAGCACTTGCGCATCAAAGAGCTTAAAAAACAGATTTGCCGTAGCATAACCAAGACTTGCACAGCATTTTATAACTTCGAACATACCAACTCTTGCTCTTTGTGGAATAACTGTCTTGTCGTAAATAGTGCCCCGAAGTATATGTATTCATTTACCACCTCCAAATGGTATTTACCAAGATGCCATTTCTCATGTTCAGATACGAAAGCTACGTTACGGATAACTATTACCTTTGATTTATTCACATTCACCTCAAGACCAACATTATCTGCTTCTCTTCCCAAATTATCCAACTGATTCTGTAGTCCAACCACAGTGTCGGAAATCAACGCTACATCGTCAGCGTACGATAGCAGATACACTGAAACAGGGTCAGAGACAAGCTAAATCCCATGTTTACCATTCTGGACTACCTTTATTTGCAACATAATTGATTAAAAGAGAAAAAAGTATCGGACTCAATTTACAGCCTTGTCTAAGTCCCCGGACTCTTTCAAACGGCTCAGTGCATCGCCCTTTGCAACGAACACAGTACCATACCGAAGAGTATATCGCTTTGATCATTATCAACATTTTCCCTTCAATTCCATATTTGGTAAGGAAGCTCCCCTCCCCCCTCTTGACACCTTCCTATTCACAGAATCGAAAGCCCTTTTAAAGTCAATAAAGCAACATACATTTTTCGTTTCCTGGTTAGATATATTTGGATAATAGAGTGGAGAACAAAAACATTATCGATAGTTGAGTAACCTCTCCTAAATCCTGCCCGTTCTTCAACTATAACCTCGTTAGCATCAGCCCAATTTTCAGCTAGGATGGAGGTACGTATTCTGCTCAGAGTATGAGAGAGAGAGAGAGAGAGAGAGAGAGAGAGAGAGAGAGAGAGAGAGAGAGAGAGAGAGAAGCGACGGTGATGCAGTGTAGCAACAGAAGCAAGTGCCTATGTCTGAATCATAACAACGTCATAGAGACCGTTGGCGTTTGCGTAGAGTTCTGCGTCAAGGTTGGAGTGTGATGTATGAAATATTGTCGAGTTGAATTCACGGAAGTCAACATATAAAGAACGTCGAGAATGCAAACAAGAATGGGGTAAAATGACAGAAGCGTGTAATTATGTCTTTTTTTCCTCTCTTTTTAAAAGTTTTTCTACTTAAATAAATTGCAGGATTCTTGTTCCTAGTCGCCACAGAGCAGCGCCCGATATGTAACACGGCTGTCACACCCAGAGATTTTCCTCGGGTCTCCAGTATTATAAGTTGGCTGCCGCTGGATGTTTGTCTGCCAGTGGTAACAGCTAGACGGCATCCACAGAGATTGGCGGTATCAGTACGAATGAGATGCGTCAAGGTTGCAATATAAACTACGAGCAATCGTCGAGTTCAATCCACGGAAGTCAACAGATAAAGCGTCAAGAATGGAGTGTAGTGACACAAGCGTCAGACTGGTTGTTTTCTTTTCTGCCAGTGCTAACAGTTTGACGGCATCCATGGAGGCTACAGTATCTGTACCAATGCGATGCGTCAAGGCTGCAGAATGTGTGAAATATAAAAAAAGTTGTCGAGTTCAGTCTATGGACACCACAAAGACACAGGTAATGGAAAGGCTACGTCAGGAATGCGATGTAGTGAAAGAAACATGCGGATTTCTTTTCTTTGAATGCGATGGAAGGGCATACCTCGAGGATGCAGTATTGTGGTAGCAACAAATGTCCAGTCCAGCCCCCAGACAAAATACGAAGGAAATCCGTCAGGGTTGTGGTGGTAGTGGAAACATTTGCTCAGCTTTGCCTCAAAAGTCTAGAGAGTGAAGACGAGGTTGTGAAGGTGGTGGTGATGTAACTTGTAGTGCTGGCGAAGGCCGTGACGGCGGTGGTGATGGAAATAGTAGTGGCGGTGGTGTAACTTGTAGTGCTGGCGAAGGCCGTGACGGCGGTGGTGATGGAAATAGTAGTGGCGGTGGTGTAACTTGCAGTGCTGGCGAAGGCCGTGACGGCGGTGGTGATGGAGATAGTGATGGTGGTGATTGTTAAAGTGGTGATGGCGAAGGCCGTGACGGCGGTGGTGATGGAAATAGTGATGGTGGTGATTGTTAAAGTGGTGATGGCGAAGGCCGTGACGGCGGTGGTGATGGAAATAGTGATGGTGGTGATTGTTAAAGTGGTGCTGGCGAAGGCCGTGACGGCGGTGGTGATGGAGATAGTGATGGTGGTGATTGTTAAAGTGGTGATGGCGGGGGTCATTTTGAAGAGGATCCAGACTGGATTCGATTTTCGATAAGGTCAGCCAAAATAAAGTTATCGTTAAGGGAACATGACAACAACAACAAAAATAGGGTCAGTAGGTGGGCCTTTTTCTTTCTTTCGTTCTTTTTTCGTTCGTTCTTTCTTTCTTTCTTTCTTCTTTTCAGAAGAGTCCAGATTGAACATATGCCAAGTTTTCTATAACTGATTTTTTAATAACTTAAATAGTGGATTACCTGAGTTTTCAGGCTGATGGGCAGTACGACTCGTTTTAATGGATTGCGTGTGACAGGTTAGGTGAACTGTACTAGACTCCACTGTTGTGGAATGTTTTTTATACCGTATTACAGATGGGTGTTTACTAATGTGGCCTTATAGAGCCTACAAGGATGATAGGCCCTTAAACTCCATCCATCCCCATCCATCCATCCATCCATCCATCCATCCATCCATCCATCCATCCATCCATCCATCCATCCATCCAACCATCCATCCATCCATCCATCCATCCCTGAGTTTTCATTAGGCAAGGGGGACAGCATGCAGTTCGTTATTGACCGTCAGGTTCCTTTTCCTTTGTATGATCGAAAGAACAGTTTAGTGTCGGCAGAAAGAAAGGGTCGGTCGGGTTGCCGTAATCACAACTATGTCTTGGTTTTGTTTGTTGTGTTTTTTGCCTAATAAAGAAATCAACTCTCACACCTGCACTACGATGCCACCACCAGCACCCTCTCTTCCACGCTTCCATTCCTTTCTTCCTCCATCCCCACTCCGCTTTCCTCCATTCTATCTGTGTCTGAAAGACTCTTCTAATAGGACACTCATCTTACGCCAATTCCATGCTCCCAGCTCTGAATGCGTATTTTCGTGTGGGATACTGGGGGAAACTTTGCTGTGAAATCGAATTCATAGAAGACTCTCAGTGTTCACAAACCACATGGTTTTTTGTGGATTCTACTTTGGGTGCTGTCGTTTCTTAAAGTGTGTCTACATAAAGCACGCTCCTTCCGTGATGACATCCTTCTTTCTTGTGTGTTTAGATACGTTGTACATTTACCATTCAGACCCTTTGATATCAGAATGTCGTGCAGCTGAGTAAGAACTGCCACCAAGATAGATTCAGAGTCACTCGGAATAAGAGGAATATGGATTTGGCTAAGCTAACACTGTAAATGATGGCATGAGGTATATGGACAAAAATGATTTTCAGCGGCAGCATAAGGAAGTGGGATTGATGATAATGTTGATGATGATGATGAGGAGGAGGAGGAGGAGCAGGAGCAGGAGGAGGAGGAGGAGGACGACGAAGGCGATGATAACGACGATGACGATGATGTAAAGACGACGATGCTGATGAAGGAGAGAGAAAGGGAGAGAGAGAAAGAGAGACAGAAAGATGTTGGTAGATGTTACATAGCCGTCCCCTTGATTTTCTTAATTTAATGGTATGATATAAATTTTCTTCCTGGATTCGGAACGGCTATGAGCCTTGATGATTCACTTGGCTCAACATTTGTTTACATGCCTCATGCCATGCACAAATCAATAGCAAACAAAGGTTACCATGAACAGAACTATTTCTTTAATGTATAAAGGTATTCAAGATAAACAAAGTAACTGTACCAATACTAATGGCTATTATCCATGCCGGTTTCCACAGATTTCACACAATGAATTAATTGATAGATTTTGTCATATGGTTGCAACCACAAAATAAAGAAAAGATTCAGTCCTTGAAGTTTCACTTCCTATTAATATTCACCACTAAGGAGAGGGGTTCATTCGGAAAAGTTCAGTTCCTTTTTCCAAAGTTCATTTCACATACACAGGGGACTGAGGACAGAGAGAGAGAGAGAGGACAGGTGTCAGTCTACTCATCCGACTTGTTGATGATGGCATACTTGTTGATGAGGGCACGGTTGGAGATTCTCCACATTGAATCTTGGGCAACAAATTGGTGGGAAGGGTCGCTTCGCCTCTGGTGACCGCCAGGCGTAGACGGGAGTGGCATAGGTCTCACTTGTCTGAGATCCAGAGCCGAACTGGTTGACCGGTTCGTTCCTCCCTGCTATATCCAAACTCCACCGTCCATTGGTATCACAGTCAGCAGCCGGCCGTCCGCCGAATCCCTGGGAATCGCTCATGAAGGGTTGAGGCGCCGCTTGTTGTCTCAGCGATGATAACTTTTCAACGGACATTGGCACCTTCTCCCTGGAGCAGTCCTCCGCCGTCTCCCCTCTGTGACGAGTAAGGCGGCGCCCAATAGTCTCAAAATTCCGTCTCGGTGAACTTTTGAGGAAGGGTTGAGGCGCGCTTGCTGCCTCAGCAATGATAACTTTCGGTTGATCACCTGCAGTCCTCTCCCAGAGGGGGTCAACTCTCCACATTTGTAAACTGTGCACGGCCATTGTCCAAGCAAATTACGATAATGGTTGAAAAAGAAGCTCATGGAAACACTTTGAGTCTGTTTTTTCATCAATATACTGCTAAGGTATGGTGTGGTGCTGTATGGAGAAGCATTGTGTCATGGTGTGCTTGTTACAGCATGCTTCAGCACAGTGGTCACGGTGCTGTTCCTGCAGACTGTAGCCCACTGACCATGTGGGGCCCTGTGGCAAAGTGGTTCGAGCGCTTGACCTCCAGTCGCTCACGGCTAGTGGGTGCGGCATTCGAAGCTCCCAGAGTTGCATCCTAGAGCCAGGTGCTTATCTCAAATCGTTTCTCCCCACCCAGGAATAAAACCGGGTACCTGTGAAGGCAGCGCTGGCACACAGTAGTGCGATTTAATCCTCCTATGAGCCGATGAGCAAGCATCGGGGTGGCATACTCCCTAGGGAGTGGAGCTGGTGCTGGTACCTGACTGTGCATCTAATCTGTCTCTCACCGGGTGTGCTGTCTGGTGCCAATGAGGGATCGATCAAGCGGCTCAGTGATCAAAGTGTAAAGCGATTTGAGACCCAAATATGGTTGATAAGTCGCTATATAAAACCACACCTTTACCTTCACGATCGGACTGCACGTGCCTGTTTCTTGCAGACTGCGTGTACGTGGACCACGTGGGGGCCACGCTGTACGCCCGCAGTCAGCTGGAAGCGGTGCAGAAGGATCTCCTTGGCAACCTGTACGGCAACCCCCACTCCCACAACCAGACCAGCACCCTCAGCGCTGACACCGTGGACCAGGCACGATACAGGTCAGAAAGACAGTCCCTGCTCATCCATCTACCCCACACACGCCCAGGTAAACATTCGCTGCCCCCCCCCCCCCTATCCACCTCATACTTTCGTCAATCCCTCATCTGCCCACCCCAACCTAACCACCCCACCCCACCTTTAAATCCACACAACCACTACCACCATCCTCTTTTCTATCCTCCATTCCATTAAATATCTTTCCCCACCCGACTGTCATCCGCCCTGTCTATCTGCACCAAAAAAAACTACTTTCACGAGGATGCATATCAGACACCACTGTCTTCCAACTCCACCCACACTATTCTTCATCCCTTGGGACCTCCAAACCTTCTACAGCCTCCTCCCCTCATTCCAGGCACGACCTCTTGCACAACATCGAGCCACCCTTGCCGAACACTACACCGAGAGCGATATGGGTAGTGAAGCGGTACCGTAATTACAGTGGTTTGTAGGGATTGATCGAAGGGGCACAGTTGTGATGGAAACGGAGAGCGGTGGTCAGGGTGCGAGTGGGAGGTAGTGGAGGTGGAACATGAGCTGCGAGTGTGAATTCCCTTCATGATCCTTGTTGCTGACGTCGTCATTTCGCACAACATGCCGTCTCACCTATCATTTGTGTCAGCTGGGTCTTGCGTAAGCACATACGTGCTCTGGCCAGTTGCAAATATAAGGAAATCCTCTGGATGTGGTGTCAGTCTTTTTTTGCGTCCAGTGCAAAGACATAAACTCAGGCGGTAAACAGCACGTGCCTTACGGGGACGAGAATGCTTCTAGAGAAATGTGTCTTCTTGACTTTGTGCATGAGTCGGTTTGATACTACGAGGTCTCTGCCTCTAAAAATGCCTGCGATTTTGGACATTTTCTGTCTCTCGTACTCTGTCCTTCCCTGTTTTATAGCTCTCTTTCTCTTTGTAGTTCTCATTCTGTCACTCTCTCTCTCTCTCTCTCTCTCTCATTCTGTAGCGCTCTCTCTTCCTTTCGGTAGCTCTCACTCTCACTTTCTGTAGCACTCTCTCTTACTTTCTGTAGCTCTCACTCTCACTGTCTGTAGCGCTCTCTCTCTCTCTTTCTGTAGCGCTCTCTCTCACTTTCTGTAGCTCTCTCTCACTTTCTGTAGCTCGCACTCTCACTTTCTGTAGCGCACTCTCTCTCTCTCTCTCTCTCTCTCTCTCTCTCTTTCTGTAGCGCTCTCTCTCTTCTCTCTCTCTCTTTCTGTAGCGCTCTCTCTCACTTTCTGTAACGCTCTCTTTCTGTAGCTCTCTCTCTCTCTCTCTCTCGCTCACACCATTCCTCTCTCTTTGTCTCTCTCACACCATCTCTCTCTCTCTCTCTCTCTCTCTCTCTCTCTCTCAGATACGCTCCGTAAAATATTGGCTTAAACTCTTGAGAATGGACCATGATAGATATCCTCACCAAATGTACATGTCAATGCTAAAAACGGTGGATGATAGATTTAGTTGGGCTACAGGAATAAAAATGCTACTGTTGAAGTATAATTTTGAAAGATAGTGGGACAGTCAATTGGTTCCAAACGAAACGACCTTCTTAAAACAACTGAAAAGTAGAATGATTGAATGGTACAAAAACGACTGGAGAATTCAGCTCCTGTCAAGTGTCAGATATTCCTTTTATAGACTACTTAAGGTGGATCACTTCGTAGAGCCATATCTGTATGCAGTAGATAAAAAAGTATTTAGAGATGCTCTGATACGTTTCAGAATGGGAATAAGCGATTTGTACGTGCATAAGTATAGATTCAGTACAATTACTTACATAAATATATGTCCATTATGCATGGAAAATGAAGAAGATGAAATTCATTTTTTATTTCACTGTCCCGCTACTTATGACTTACGCACGAAACACATACTACCAAGTATACAGCATGATGCTGAAGAACCTGTGACAGACATTTTCTCAAATAACGATGTTCGTGCCTTAAGAAATATTGCGATGTATCTGTATAAGGCGTTTCGGAGACGATCAAAATCAATGCCATTGTTAAACAGCTATATAGACATTTTTGAAAATTAGAATGTACTGATGATTGATGTTATGGATTACAAGCTACAATTGTCCCCGTTGTCCAATAGTAGCCTGGGAAGTGGTAAGATTGTTTCCAACTTTGTGCTATTACTGTCATTTGTAATGGGCCGGAGGCCCCCACAATAAACGAGTTGTTCGTTTGTTCGTTGTTCTTCTCTCTCTCTCTCTCTCTCTCTCTCTCTCTCTCTCCCTCTTTCTCTCTTTCTCGCTCTCTCTTGCTCGCGCGCGCGCTTACTTTGCACAGTGCAGCGACTGTACCATAGCCAACGAGGTTCAAACAAAGTGCAGCTATTGCTGTTCAAGCACCAATTCCAAACTCATCTCTGTCGTTTGATGAGAAGTCGATTCGTTCCAGTTCTTAGCAACTCAATGATGCTCGATTGGCGACGTCTGCGCGAGGCCTTACTGGGGTCCAGCGCAGTGAACGTCAGTGCTCGGTGCAGCGTGTGCGTGGAGGCCTTACTGGGGTCCAGCGCAGTGAACGTCAGTGCACGGTGCAGCGTGTGCGCGAGGCCTTACTGGGGTCCAGCGCAGTGAACGTCAGTGCACGGTGCAGCGTCTGCGCGAGGCCTTACTGGGGTCCAGCGCAGTGAACGTCAGTGCACGGTGCAGCGTGTGCGCGAGGCCTTACTGGGGTCCAGCGCAGTGAACGTCAGTGCACGGTGCAGCGTGTGCGTGGAGGCCTTACTGGGGTCCAGCGCAGTGAACGTCAGTGCACGGTGCAGCGTGTGCGTGGAGCCCTATCTGCCCGCCAGGTGGCGTGGCCATCAACGTCAGTGCCCGCTCCGAGAGCGTCCTGCAGACTGCGCACCCGGGTTGTCAAGATGGCGACAGATCTGAAGGTCAAGGACGGTGGTGAGACCAGACCGGTTATCGACTGCAGTACACTTGCTTGAAGATACGTTCACTGCAGGCAGCACTGGCATGACGGCATCGACAAATCCATAGAGATACATGATACATGATATAGTTGCTAGTGAAGAGCTGTTGGTTTCTTCGGTGCTCTCGTTTGTACTCTGGCGTTTCTGCCTCCAAAGTAACGATGGAAAAGCCTTGTTCACGATGACACAGTATAAACGTAGTTTAAACTGACATGGAAGTGTTCTAGAAATATCCGGAACTCTGTAATGGACACAATTCCTTGGAACATTGTCTTCATGTTCATCAGATCTTAACGAAACTTAGACTGTATTACAAAGGTTACTTCATCAGATTGTGAAGACAGGAAGGTAGGAAATTAACATATTTTCGCACACAAAGTATTTCATGAAGAAGAAAACAAACACTCGTTATGGTTATTCGTATTGTTGGACAAAACTATTTTCCTTGAGCATAAACTAAATATTCTGCCTGTCTGGCTGGTTGCCTGTCCGCCTGCATGCATGCCTGTGAGCCTGTGTGTTTGTGTATATGCGTGTGATAGATAGATAGATAGATAGATAGATAGATAGATAGATAGATAGATAGATAGATAGATAGATAGATAGATAGATAGATAGATAGATAGATAGATAGATAGATAGATAGATAGATAGATAGATAGATAGATAGATAGATAGATAGATAGATAGATAGATAGATAGATAGATAGATAGAAAGATAGATAGATAGATAGATAGATAGATAGATTAGATAGATAGATAGATAGATAGATAGATAGATAGATAGATAGATAGATAGATAGATAGATAGATAGATAGATAGATAGATAGATAGATAGATAGATAGATAGATAGATAGATAGATAGATAGATAGATAGATAGATAGATAGATAGATAGATAGAGAGAGAGAGAGAGAGAGGCGGACAGGCAACCAGCCAGACAGGCAGACACGCATATACACAAACACACAGGCTCACAGACATGCATGCAGGCGGACAGGCAACCAGCCAGACAGGCAGAATATTTAGTTTATGCCCAAGGAAATTAGTTTTGTCCTTTGCTGTGGTCTGATTGTCGGTGCAACTGCCCTGTCAGTCACTCCTTACATTAGCGTGACCCCTGGTTAGTGAGCCGTTCTCCCACTCTGGCATCTGAATTCTTACATTTTGACTATAAATCTGATGTTTCCTCTCAAGTAAGACAACCTATTGCAACGGCATATGATTCATTCAATAGACTGTGTTATGCTGAATGAGGCAACATTTGTAAGAAGTAATTTCAAAGCGAGTTAAATTAAGTAATCTCTTCTTTCTGCCAAATAGAAACACAACCCGAGCCATGGGTTAGGATTTGTGGAACAATCCACACCCTGGCTCCTGTGAGGTCCGTGCATCCGCTTGATAAGGGGGAGACTGCACACAGCCAGAGAGACCATTTCACCACCCGGGTCCAGAAGTTCATTTACTAAGAGCTTGTACCAACGGCCAATAGAGAGTGGAAAGTAACTCGACTTCGCCCCTGCATCTTACTTGACTCCAACCTTACCACCGACCACCACATATCTATCTATCTATCTATCTATCTATCTATCTATCTATCTATCTATCTATCTATCTATCTATCTATCTATCTATCTATCTATCTATCTATCTATCTATCTATCTATCTATCTATCTATCTATCTATCTATCTATCTATCTATCTATCTATCTATCTATCTATCTATCTATCTATCTATCTATCTGTCTGTCTGTCTGTCTGTCTGTCTGTCTGTCTGTCTGTCTGTCTGTCTGTCTGTCTGTCTATCTATCTTTCTATCTCTCACTCACTCACTCACTCACTCACTCACTCACTCACTCACTCACTCACTCACTCACTCACTCACTCACACACACACACACTCTCTCTCACTCTCTATCTCTCTTTCTTTCTTTTCTCTCTCTCACTCACTCTCTCACTCACTCACGCACGCACTCACTCACTCACGCACTCTCTCTCTCTCTCTCTCTCTCTCTCTCTCTCTCTCTCTCTCTCTCTCTCTCTCTCTCTCTCTCTCTCTCTCTTTCTCTCTCTTTCTTATTGTCTGCTGTCTGTTGGCCTCCTCGCTAGGGTTAATGCTGCGTTGCCGACGCTGTTGCCGAGAGAGTGACTGCATGTGGACACGGCGTCGCGGACCTGTCTTGCGCTTCATCGAGTAAACTACGCGAGTTCTAAGCCAGTGGTTGCTCCGCTTACGACCACAGTGACTCAGGGGATTACATGAAAGTTTTGCTCGATTGAAACTTCTCGCCTAGTTTCCCTTAGGAAGCTCGCTTTTTTGTTGTTGTTGTTGTACTAAATGTATTGGGCAGTATTGACGATAAGCTTGCGTCCGTCGGGTATTTTCTGCTTTTCTTCATTGTGGTGTGAATGTAATTTACACGCACTCTTCAAACAAAGCGAAAGAATATGTGAACAACTGAAATGGACTTCTCCGCTCGTATTCATCCCCAGTGTACTTGGGCATACTATACTGTCTCCACCAATAAGATTCCCTCCTCAGATTTTATTTCATGATTCGTCATGAAGTTGTATAAATTGTGTTTATATTTGTAACTAGGCCAGGAATTTGTTTAAGCTTATATGTCTCTGTTTTGTTTTATTCATTTTTTTCTTTTCCTCTTTTCTGCTTTTGCAATTAACCGTTCACAGCACCGCCCAACACGCGTCATCGCCAGCCAATCAGCGCGCGTGTACTTGTCATCATGGCGTGCAGTTTGCACAATTTTAGTCGCTTGCTTGGACAGGCGGGCCCGATATGAGAAACAAACACTGCTTAAGCTCCAGGGAGAAGGAAAAAACACCGCTGTAGTCATAACGTATACATGGGGTGTGTGTAGGTCGGACAACCGATATCCTGAGTGATCGGCGTAGGAAACGTTGTGGCTGCACTTAGACACTTTTTCAATACATTACGAGAGTGTAGTGTTTGTCCCTGATTCGCCTATGGGCGGGGTGGTGTGAAGGGTCAATGGGGTGGTTGGTTGAGTCGATGAGTGAGTGGGTTGATTGGGCTGGGAAGATTGTTGGTTAAGTTCGGTGGCTGGATGAATTGGAAGTTGGTTAGGCTGAGTGATATTTCGAATTGAGTGATATATGGAAATCAGTGATCTGTCAAATTGGTGATATGTCAAATTGAGTGATCTGTCGAATTGAGTAATCTGTGGAAATGAGTGATCTATCGAACTGAGTGGATGCTAAGAGCGGGTCGGGAGTTTACATTGAAGATATGTTGTATTTTCGTTGGAGTTAAGTTTAAATTTGGGTTGGCCTTTGATTGGGTTTAATTTTGGGTTGTTTAACTAGTCTAGGTATGGTCTTGGGTTTTGAACGAAGTCGCGTTGGGTTAAATGGTTACCCACCGTCTTGTAAAAAAAGAACTGCGGTTTGGTTTCTATTGTGGGGAATGAGGTCAATGTAGGGTTTGTAGGTGTGCTAGGTAGACAGTAATCGAATTTCAGTTCCTCCCTTCGCGCCAATTGCCTTTTTGCGTGCCGAGGGAGGAACAACTGGACGCAGACTAGGCAGTTTGAGGAGAACCGAATCATTCAACATTGTAAATGTTTCACGGCTCCATCAGCTCTGCTGCGGAAATCGCAGCGAGGAATAATGGATGAAGTACTTAGAGAGAATGGGCGCCATGTGTGTTAGCTTCGGGTGTAGGGGTGTGTGCACTTGCATCTCTAGAGACTTTGGTGCAGTCGAGTCCCTATCGCCACATGACCTGCTTCCAACCTGTACATTTGACACTCGTCTAAATCCCCTTCGAAGGCGAGCAGTAATTGGTCGCGAGGCATTTCTCATTCCGCGCGGTTTTCTGTTGATTGGCTATCTATAAATAGGATTATCTGCATCCTTACCCCTTTTGTTTAAATACTGTCCTATTGTTATATCAGACTGAGACATATTCTTCAGAAGAACTCATTATTTTGCAAACTGTGGGCGTGGAGAACTGTTACGTTCAAAATTTCCGCATTGCCAAATTTATCAACAGCCAATTAGCAAGAACAGCGCGGGTAAAGAAAAAAAGTGCGCACAAGTGAGCAATATGATAGTATCATCAAAGACGTCTTTGGTATCATATAAGTGAGTGGCTCGCATCTGTTGTAGACAGCCAATCAGCGCCTGGCTTCCCAGGGGATTTAGTCACTGCCCCACATTTGCTCTGATTCGTCAAAAGCCGTGTTCAATTGCATTCATGAAATGTTACCCGCCACCATTAAGTGTATATTGCATGCCGCTTGCTGATTTTGGGACACAGCACAGAAATTGAAGAGGGGCCAGAGTTGGCCGTACATGCACATGTATATTATATGTAGGTTATGGGTGTGTTTTTAAGAGTGGTCGTTGATGTGTGTGGCTATGCATTGTTGGGGGTTTGGGGGTTCAAACACGGGCTGTATTTGACATAAAAGGGGAATTTCTTTTGTTGCGCAGCTAACCAGCAACCAGAACGATGCAAGGCTATGTAGTGTGCCGTACTTTTATTGTCATCAAGCACTAACTCAACGCGATCGTCGTGTTGTGGCATTTCTATGGTTTGAGGAGGAGTTCGTTTTCGTTTGTCAGACCGTTTTCTAACGGATGATTTAGATCGAAGAAACAGAGAAGGCCCCTAAGCATGTTAATAATGTGTGACCGCTATGGATATGCCCCTTTATTCCTGAACGCTCCAATTTGAAAAATGGAGTCCTTATAAACCATCAGTCATCTTTGACAGCCCATAACGCCCTAACAAAAGTTCATATATCCATATTTTGAAGGAGATTTATAGTAGTACTAATACAGCAAAATGTCTCACAGTAAACATTTTGTGGAGGAGGATCATAATTGATACAGTGCATTTAAGTTGCATGTCCTTCCGTGGCAGTGTCAAACCTGTCGCAACTTCACTTTCCCAGGGCTCTGTTTGCCAGTGGGTCCAATCTAAGTTCCCTTCGCATATCGCGATGACAGGAGTTCCATCCTTCTCGCGGACCCATGGCTCTCACCATCCTGTGTGGTCTGCACCGCAGCAGTCTGCTGGAGTGAAATTCTCTTTTAGAAATTGTCTGTGTGTTGAGGCATGAATGACCATAGTAGTAGGAAGTAGTCCTGCTGTGGTAGTGATGCTGCTGCTGATGCTGCCGGTTGTTGTGGCGGCACTTGTGTTTGGAAATGGCGGGGATGGAGGAAATGGTAGTGCTCGTGGTTGTCCCATCTCCATGTGGAAGCATCTGGGTGCACATTTTCGTGGGTCAATAAGGGTCAAAGAAGCGTCATTATGGAAAGTGTCATCGTTTCCTCAGGTCGCGGTTGCCGCGATTGCTTGGGGTGGTTGCATTGCTGGTGAATTTCCATTGAGGTGGCAGGACTGGCGTTTGTGTGTGCACAAACATTTCCTTTATGTGCAGGCACTCCCATAGCCTGACTTTCTTTCAACAGAATATCCGTTCTTCCAATCCTCCTTATGGAGAATCCTCTTCTTCCTGAAATGGATGAATGACTATTGTTAGAGTTCGAAATAACGTTTTTGTTCTTTTTGTTGATGACCGGCCTTTTAATCATTCTTTAACTTTCCTTTCAAACAGGGAACAAAGATGCATGTACCCCCCTTTTCAGTTTTCTACAAACTTTTCTATCTGGGTGCGAAATTTAAAAAATCATTTTCTGCACATGTGAGACGTTGAAATGGGCATGCTCGTTTTGAACATCAAAACAAGTCTCTTTGAAAGGCATGCATTGACTGGTTCGGATCGACATCCAGGAAGTGGTGCTGGTTTCACAGTGAGAGCTCCTTTTTCCTTCCCCTGGCTCTGACTCTTGACGCATCTTTGCTGTTTTCAAAAGGACCCTCCTGTGCATACAGCCATTTTCTTTTCTTTCCAGTAAAAATTTCCTTTTTTGCTTTTCAATTCTGTTTCCCCTTCTCGAGGCAAGCTTTCTTCCAGGACATCCCTCCTTTCGAGACTGGGCCATTATCGAGTCCCCATACCTACAAAGCTGAGGGGAACGGGGAGAGAGAAGGAGCAAATTGAGGGCCACCAAATAAAGAGACTCGTGTGACTGGATAAATCGAATGTGCGTCGGGAAGAGACGGGGAATAAGGAAGGGGACGGGTCACCGCCGGGCTGTGCGGTGAAGGAAACCGTTGAAAGCAGCCCAAGACTAGGCAGATGTAGGCGGGAGGAAAGGGATGCGTGATTGGCGGGAACGGGGTGGGGGTGAGGGTTTGGCAGGACGTAAGGAGTTACTTCAGGCTGGGGGCTGGGGGTGGGGGGATGAGATAGGATTGTTAAGGATATTGGCGCAAAGAGAGGAGGGGGTGGGTGCGTAGAAGGGTCGAGGAGGGGGGGGGGGGGGGGGGGGCGAGAGAAGAAGAAAGGTGCGGAGTAAATGTATAAATTAGCAAATTGTCTCCAGCACTCAGGAAGTTTCGTATGTGTCTTGGAGCGGGTCTGGCACCAGAGTGGGAACCACGCTGTAAAGGCAGCCTCCGCCACTTCCGTCTCTCCTGGACTGTTTT
>JAWQFJ010006865.1:0-7500 GCA_034096865.1 Theodoxus fluviatilis | reverse complement strand
AGATTGGGGAGGGACTGCGTGGCGCGGGTTTGATGAAATCAGACTGGGCTGGCTCTCTCGGCCGCTTATGCACCCCACTTCCGGCCTGTCAGTCTCCGGGAAGGAGCCGGAGATGCCTGGAGAGTCGGCCGGTGGGACGGAGATGGCATCGAACCTGATGGCCTCGTGCTTGCGCTCGTTCTCTGCTGGACGCCTGGTATTTTAGCAGGTAGTTAGAGGCCTGTCCCGACTGTCAGGGGCTCTGATGGCAATTTACAGCAGCTCTGCACTCGTTTTTTCTTTCTCCCCACCCCAAGATCTGATGACTTTTTTTAGGACATTGGATACCGCCTGTCTCAACTTAGATGAAGCTATAAAACAACTTTCCTTTTTTTGTCGGTAAAAGTATATTTTTTACCCTTTTACTAGCACATAGTGCTAGAGCGGCTGCGAGTTCCGCTAGTAGAGCACTTCCTTGAATAACGACGGTGACGCGTGTTCTAATCCCACAACAGGTCTGCAAGTTCTCTCCTGGGGCCGTATGCGTGAGAAGGAAGGAACATTCCTCACGAGCAAGACGTACTACTAAAGTAAACACTTTTGAAGTTACGTCAGACGTTCGTGCTATGCATGGGCGATGAGGTGCGTTGTAGTTGAGACTGCAGAGGTATGTAGTGAATAACAAGGGGGAATCCCGGGAATCCCGCCTGAGTGCGCATGTGCAAGCGTCTTTGGCTGTCGTCTGCTTTTTGGCAGATAACGCAACATGTGCGCATGCAATCCCTCGTGTAACTCATCTGCAATTTCCAATATTTTACGAAGATGAAATATAAATATCATCAAAGAAATCCAACGGATTCGTGCGGTCGACATTCAGTCCCGTCTCCTTCGTTGCATTTGCCGATCAAACAAGCACGTGAACGCTGTCAACTTTCGTGTTGACGTAACTTTACGTTCTCGCTCCAACCTCAGCTCGCACTTCTCTCACCAAACTCGTGAAACCCTGGGGTACGTCGACACACATTTCTTTATTTACAAAAATGAAGCAATTTAATCTGAATATTGTTTTCATAACAAAAATGCAATTTAAATGTATCGAGTTTATGGCGTCAGATACACAATATCAACAGATGTTTCGGTGTGTAGGTGCGTCGACCTGCATTTTCATTTTTAAAATTTAGGAGCTGTCATGACCTATTGATGCATTCAACATAGAGCTTTGATAAATTAATGCTGTTCATAGCTTATATTTTTCGGATGGGCGTCTAGTATCCCAAACTAGAGCATTTTCTGTGCGAACTGTAGACAGCAATGGCGGCTTAACTCACTGTTAGTTCGGCCGTACTCATAGGCCCTGGCTGAAGTAGAAGTAATGTTGTTTTAGTACATGGTTACTTTGGAAGGAACCACCACTTTCGGTTCATGCATCTTTTAGTAGTGATTTTACTTCAAAAGTTGACACTTACTCACAAAGTAAGGCGTTACTTCCCTCTCATGCATGCGGCCCCTGCTGTGGTATTGGCAAGGTTGAAAGCTTAAGTCTGCTTTAAACGTGTGGTTATGAATGTTTATGTTTATTCAGTGCGTTGCATCCATTTTGCCCCGTCTGCCCCATTGCAGACTGTTGGTTCTATGCTCAGCAAAACCTCGACATGGCTGCCCGGGAAGAGATGCCCCCGGTAGGTTGAGGGTAAGAGTAGACCCACTGCACCACCCTGCGCGATTCGCAAACAGGTCAATAAGTAGGGAGTCCAAGACTTGACTTCCTCTAACTCTAACCAGCTCTAATGATTTTTGTAGTCAATGGCCTGAAGTAGCCGACAAATACTGGTAGGCCGTAACGCTTAATGCTGTGTCTTCGTCATCATCAAAAGCAGACGACACGACGACCACCGTGTCCGTGTGTCGTCGATGGAAAGATCTCGTCAGCTCTGAGACTGCATCTCCAATCTTCCCTTTTCTTATTGAGAACTGCAGGGGTGGTGTTTTTGTTGTGGTTTTTTTTTTTGGGGGGGGGGGGTACTTTTTTGTGGCTGGAAAAGCACTTTCACTCTGGAACTCTGGAATCAAACTAGCAACTATCGAGTCAAGACGGATCCACTGTAGGAGTAATCAACTGTTTTTTCAATCCTCCCCTCTAAGGCTCGACCTTTGTGTCTAGATCGATTTTCGGAATAGCCATTAAAAGTGTTTCCGCCCGAGAGGCTATCCAGGAATTCAAATGGGATGAGGGCTCGAACACTTTGAACCCGAGTAAATCCCTAACAGGAAAAAGTTGGAGCGCATTGATTTTCTCTCAAGTCTGGGGAAAAGTTAAGCGTTTGCTCAAGATGAAAAAAGATGTAGGGAACGAGTCTGCCCAGGTCTACTTAGCTTATTTACTTCGCAGTGATGCATATTTTACTGGGCAGAACACCCTAGGGTTGTTCTTTTCGATTATATTCTTTGTACCAACAGTTTGGAAAGCTAAGGACAGAGAGGGGATTATGGACAAAGCGTCTTACGCTATCAAGTAAAGTAGTCGGCGAATTTATCTCAAACAGCCTTATTGATCTGGCAATATGGCAAAGCACTTATGTGTCTAGGCAGGCATTTGCGCAGGCGCACGGAAAGACTAATACGCGCGCACAGACAAGCACGTACGTAATATACATTCACACGTAGACAAAAACTTACTCTCGTGCACACATGCACGCGCGCATGCATACGTGACAATCAGCCAAGCTAAATTGCCGGTAAGCAAGGAGACAGATTGGCTAGTAGCAGACAATCAGTCTGGCATGAACGAAGACAGGCAGGCAGTTAGAAAGTCGGACTTAAAGACAGGCAAGCAGGCAGGCTGGCTGGCTGGCTGGCTGGCTGGCTGGCTGGCTGGCTGGTGACCTGGCTGGCTGGCTGCTGACTTGACTGGCTGGCTGGCTGGCTGCTGACCGGCTGCTGACCTGACTGGCTGGCTGGCTTTCAGACGGACGGAAGGATAAAGACGTCGATAGACTGGTTGACGGGCAGGCAAGCTGGCTGGCTGACTAATTGGCTCACATATAAATGTGTATTTACTTCTTTGCTGTTAACTTATGTGTTTGCCGTCGCAATCATTACCACAACCACCGCTACAGCCACCATCTCCGTAATCATCTCCACGCTATCATCACCACCACCACTGCCGCCACCACCACCATCTTTACCACTGAAATATCATCTTCAGCGCTATCGTCACCACCACTATCTTGACAACTTCCATTGCCAATCAGAAACATTATCACAACACCACCGCAGTCATCTCCACCACCGCCGCCGCCGCCGCCGCCGTCACCACCACCACCATCACCACCACCACCGCCACCACCACGACCACTACCACCTCCGCAGAATTTATCGAAACATTAAAATTTTAATCAAATCAATTGCTGTATCAGTCGCCTTTTGGTCAGTTGAGAGTTCGTGTCCAGCGTATCCAGATGACTCCCCAAGCTGACCAAACATAACGACCGACACCGGTGGACAGTCCGCCACGACCAGCCAGTCTACACGGCTCCACTCCTCGGCTACGAAAGGGAGATATATGATGGCGACATGCCATATAGATGATTGTTGCTGCCTGTGTCCAGTTAGTCCGCCATGACAGGAAGTGAGTGGGGCGTTCTCGAACCAGGAGTTACCTCCCTTGATGAGACAAGCGCCGTTGTCTATGCACGCGATGCAGATGGTTGTATGCCGAAGAGGTAAATGATTTTCACACAATCACCATTTTGAGTGATTTTTTCCCAAAGAGAAAGGCTTCCGGTGAAAGCATGTGAAAGAAATATTACATCGGTTAAATTATATTTATAACATCGTCTCTCAAGGATATTGATAAACGAGATAAGAGGCGATGGCGAAAAAACTCGAGGACTATATGTACATATAGGAGGTTTTTGCTGACAGACCATGTGCGGAGGAAGAAACGCATAGACTTTGAAATGGGATAGATTAGATAGATTAGATTAGATAGATTAGATAGATTAGATAGATAGATATAGAAATAGATATAGATATATAAACAAATAATCCATTCTTAAAAGTAACGTCATTTGTAGTAGAGAAAAGAGATCGCCACCAAACATAAAGAGATGCTAAAATTCTGACAAGCTGAAACGAATACAGAAAGGTAGACAATGTGTCTGATGATAGCACTGGAAATATAGGACCATTACAGGACTGCAATGAAAGATGAGGTGTTGGAGGTTGGGAGAGGACACCACGAGAAAGAGGCGATGAGTAAAGCTTAGAAGACAAAAGAGAAATAAATTATTAATTGATTGTGTACGTACGTGCGCGCGCGCGCATGTGTGTGTATGCGTGTGTGTGTGTGTGCGCGCGCGCGCGCGTGTGTGTGTGTGCGTGTGTGTGTGTGCGTGCGTATGTGCGTGTGTATGTTGTTGAATGCAAGTGTATATGTGGGCGCGCGCGTGCGTCTGTCAGTCTTTCTTTGTGAATTTTCCAGCCATTTGAGACCAACGTATGAGTTGTAAAAGCAATATGCTTTACTTTTACCTTCAAGAAGGGACAGTGGACAGGCTGGTCTTCAGGGCTTGAGTCCTAGGAAGATCGGGGGAGCTGGAGGCAGGAGAGAAAGGAGCTGGAGAAATTGGCTTCGTTAGCGAGAGGCCAGGGCGACAGATCAGCCTTGCCGATCGATCTCTCTCCACTTCGTCTCGTGAGAAGGACTGCCCTGCCACCGCCATCCGTTGTCCCCAAGAAAAGATGACGTCTGGGATGACTAAAGATGTCGCAAAGAGCGCAGAAGGAAGCAAGAGATAGAAGTATCTCTCCAGCGTGAGAGGCCAAGCGAGGGAAGCAAGGCAATCAACAGTGACGAGCGAGGGGAAAAACCTGACATGGGTGTGTTTGGATTTCTAGAATTATTAGAGAAAAGACATGCCCACGAAGAGGCGTAAGGAAGCATGGAGGGAGAGAAAAGTGATAGAGTGTGAGGAGGCTGCGGGCAGCAGAGGGTCCACGAGGGAGAAGACCACGAGAAGATGGAGAGAAGAAAAATGAAGCAAGAGAAGATGTCTGAAAGCAAGGAAAGGGGCTGAATCATTATCACGAAGTAAACACACAGAACGATAGCGAGAGAAGAGAGGACATCTCTGATGACACCGACAGAGCCAAACTGCCCCATTACCGTTTGTAGGCCAAGCAAAACATAAGCAAGAGCAAGAACACTGAGAAAGCACAGGACAATGTCGACAATCATCATTAAAACATACATCAGTACAGTACAAGAAGGGCCTACAGAGGTTATGAATCTACTTAACAAAGGCTGCTCTCAGAGTTCGATGGCTGTCACGGGGAATTTAGTCGAGTGCGCAGTGGCTGTGCATATGAGAAACATAGACATGGACGTTGGCCACATCCACAGGTGCAGCAAATGCAGCAGTTTAGTAATGAGAATGGGACACCACGTCAACGATCACGACCTCTATAAAGTATCAATAAACAAAAAAGGGAGGGCAGACAGAAAGATAGACAGATAAAGCGGGCAAGCAGACAGGAGAGTGTGTAGGTAGGTACTGGGTACGTAGGTACGAAGGTGGGTTGGGGTGAATGCATAGGTAGGAAGATGGTGAGGAGATTAGACGGGTAGGTAGGTAGATTAGTATGAAGATGTGTTTGTAGGTAGGTAAGTAAGTTGGCAGGTAGGTAGTTGGGTTAGTAAAAAGGTGGGTGCGTTCGTACTTAGGTGGGTATTTGGGTAGGTAGGAAAGGAGCCAGGTCGGTATGCAAGCTGGCAGGTAGATAAGTTAAATGAAGGCAAGTAGGAGAACTGATACATCCACGGACGAATACAGAAAGAAACAAACTAACAAACAAGCACATACACTAGTCGGAGGACCTAGGTCCTCCATCGATCAGACCCTACTTACCGACAAGTGCCGACAGTTGCCGACACCAGCATGCATTGGCTTTGACTGACAGTGATGGAGTGGAGCAAGGCAGGGGAAGGGAGCTTTCCAAGGAAGCCAAGAGGAAAATACACTGTATTTAGGGTCTCGTTAAGTCAAGCAGTCTTGAAACACATTATAAAACAACCATAACCATGATACATTACATGTATGTATTATTTACAGAAGTATTTGAAGTCGGTTTGCGTGAGGAGATCAACGTGAGGGTAATGATGTTTGACGAAGCACACTACTGCAATAAATTTTTTGAACGGACCTAGTACCTGCTTTATGATTAAAACTCGTATAATTGTCGTATGAAATGAATAGCTGGTCCAAAAAATAAATTAAAAATTTTAACCTTTTCCCCCAATGTTTTGAAATGTATTTTTTTTACAAAGGTAACCTAAGGTCACATCCCCCATGGCCAATTTAATTCCGTCTGACGGTATCCCCCTGTGGGTTCGGGGTAAGCATTGAACCACCGCATCTCCCTACGCGATTCGTAAGAGGCGAATGACTAGGGACACCGTGACTTGATTGGCGTTTACTCCAAACTGTTCTAGTGATTTTCGTGCTTAATGGCCTTACATAGCCTACAAAGGCTAATAGGCCGTAAAACACCATCAATCCAATCCAATCCGTCTAACGGTAGCTGTCTTTTTCAATGATGAAAGTCGCTGTGTCATCAGCAGTCATGTTATAGTACATCTTCAAATGCTGCCTCTCCTGTGAAATGGCGGGGGGGGGGGGGGGGGGGGGGATTGACCCACCACGTCTCCCTACGCTATTTGTAAGATGCGAACGACCAGAGAAATTGTGACTTGATATGCTCTTGCTCCAACCAGCTATAGTAATATTTGTGATCAGTGGCCTTGTATAGCCCTAAAAGGCTGTTGGGGCAAAAGCTCTATTCATCATCATCTTTCAAATGCTGCCTGTAAACATTAAAAGATCTCCCTTCCAACCCAGTCATGCTTTAATCATTCCTTGTTCATTGTTGCGTGGATACGCTGATAGCATTTTGCATGCAGAATCATTTTCCTTGACTCCAATATGACCCTTTCTGCGAGGAAACGGCGATCAAAGTAGATATAGAGGTCAGAGGTCACACGAAACGGGATCATGGAACCAATCGCTGGGGAAAATGCGGAAATGCGGAATGACATCCAATCTGAAAAACAAGTGTGGTCGAAAACGTTTCAAATATCGATGCCTTTCGTCGATGAGAAGCAATTACCTTTTTTTGCCTACTGGCAAGCTTTTTTCCCCTCTCCCGAATCGTGTCGTGTGTCCTTGATTTAGGGGTGGAATGTGATTTTTGGGGGTTGTAGGAGGTGATGATATTGCCTTAGAACAGGAAAGATCGACAAGGGAAGGAAATGAGCAAAGATCGTGTAGATACGGCGGAGAAAATGGTTGAATTGTGCCCACACACTGTGCTAGAGCAAATATAGGGGGAGTCGAAAAATAGGTAAGGAGCTGGTTGTAGGGGGTGGGCAGTGGAGCGGGAGGGGAGGACGTCTGGGGTATCAGACACGAAGTTGTGAGGTGGCCCGATGCAGGTGAGGGATGGGGGGGCTAGTTGGACAGC